>WUAM01000377.1:1043997-1069639 GCA_024336885.1 Actenoides hombroni | reverse complement strand
GCGGCCTCTCACGGGGGCTGTGGTGGGCCCGGGGGCGGCGCGAAGGGCTCCGACCGGCCCCGCGGGTTCGGGCCCCTCCCGGGTCCATCTGGAGGCGGCCGTGGCTCTGAGGCTGTGCGGGGAGCGGCAGCACACGGGGCAAGTGTTTCCCAGGCCCCTCTCGGCTTCCTCGACTGACCTGTCTCGCTTGGCTACTCCTGCAGCCGCTGTTCCCGGCCCGCCCTCCTCCGCGGCCTCAGCAGCGCTGAAGTGGCTCTGGCTGGGTCACGGAAGAGCTAGGAAATGTTCAGTGGCCGTTGAAGGACGGATAGCAAATGGTGCCGACTTCGTGGGTGTCTCCTCAAAGAAGCAGTTTCAAAGGAAGGGCAGTTCTGCGCCATTTGTTAATGACAGTTCCCCTTTTTTTTTTATTCATTTATTTTCCTTTTGTTTAGAATCATGCTTTCATTCAGTCATGCAAACGAGGCATGTTTGATATGGATGGGGCAGAACATGCCGGTTTGCTCTTGTTTGCTTCTGGCAAGGGAGTCGAGAAAGACCAGAAACAGGCTGTGTGGAGGGGCTTGATGCAGTTCAGGTTGTAAGGGATTCCTGCTCCATCTGGATCTCAAGCCTCTGCAAACAAACTTCTTGTTTTGGCATCAGAGTCGGGTGGAGATTAAACCATAAAGGAAGGAGAAAGGAGAAATGCTGAAGGTCACTGTCTGTGGTAGCGTGGTATGTCCTGATGAAGAGCTTCTGTTCATGCTTATTTTTCAGTTTGCTTACTGGACAGTGATGATTAGAATTTTCTTGTTAGTCTGTGTGACATGGTTTTAAATTTATATAACTTTTCTTTTCTTTTTTTTTTCCTCTCGAGCTTTAGTTCATGTGTTTCTGAAGTCTAAACACTCTTGACAAACACCTGAACAAAACCAGCCCTAATATGTGGGCTGTGGAGGGATAGTGTGCTCTGAATTTTAAACCTTATCTTCACCTCTGATTTGGAAGGAAGGCAGCTTCTTTTCTCTGCAGGGCTACTTGGGCATTGCAGAACAGCAGTCTTTATTCAAATAACTTAATAGCTTGACAATTTACAAGACTGGGAGTTATTTAATAATGATATATATCATTGAATTTAGCCAATGGGTGGTTGGTTCTGCTTTGGTTTGTGGGTCTGACTTATTTTTGTTTGTATCAGGGAAGTCTCATTTTAGATGCTGTGTAAAACTTTGATTTCTCAGCACGTAGTGAGCGCAGTGTTAGGGAATGGGACACCTGAAAACAGGCTTTCCTTGAGAATATTGGACAGGTACTCTGCTCTTTAATCCTTTAATAAAAGGTCTCAAATCTGACTTGCCTTTCTAGGTACGTTTGAATTAGCAGTTAAGATGGATATCCGAGGTGCTGTAGATGCTGCTGTCCCAACAAACATCATTGCTGCCAAAGCTGCTGAAGTTCGGGCAAACAAAGTAAACTGGCAGTCCTATCTCCAGTAAGTAAAAGCTTCCCACAGTTTTTTTTTTCTGTTTGGGTGGGTTTTTTTGTGTTCGTTTCCTGCCTCCCTGCCCTTGCTCTGAAATGTTAGATTTTGGGGGGGTTTTGGCTTCCATTGGTATGTTATGTTACAGTGAGAAAGGTTCTATCTTGGTCCCGTGAAAACAGTTGGAAAAAGTGTATGTTAAGTGGAAGTAGTTGAGGAAAATTTTCTTGTGACTTATTACAAGAAAGGGAACTTTACTTTTTGATCTGAATGTTGTAATAACAAATAATACACATTTGCACAAATGTGTGGTGAAACTGTCCTTTTTTTTTAGTTCTCTCCTTATCATTCAAATACTATTCTCAATTTTATCCTTATTGGACAAGTACTGATGGAAGAAAAGTTTACAGTAAGAGTTGTGCTATACATAGGTATGTTACAGCTACTGCTGGAGCTCTTCTGTGTGAACACAAGTGATAGGAGCAAAACTGGCCTGGTAGTCCAGGAAAATATGCTGTACCTCAGGTAAAGGAAGAGTAGTCCTGGAGAGCAATTGAAACAAGTAAATCAAGGAATAGGCTGAAGCAAATACTTCAGTGTGGGGAGGGCTGTGCTGACATTTCAGATCAGCTCAGAGTTTACTTTGGTGGGTTGACCTTGGCTGGATCCCAGGTGCTCACCAGAGTGGCTCTATCCCTCTCCTCCTCAGTGGGACAGGGAGAGAAAATGTAATGAAAGGCTCATGGGTTGAGCTAAGCACAGGGAGAGATCACTCACCAGTTACCACTGTGGGCAAAACAGGCTTAACTTGAGGGAAATTAATGTAATTTACTACCAAGCAAATCAAAGTAATAAAGAGAAATAACCTAAATCTTAAAACCTTCCCCTCCACCCCTCTCTTCTTTCTAGACTCAATTTCACTCCTGATTTTTTTCTACCTCCTCCCCCCTGCTCAGTGCAGGGGGGTGAGGAGTTGGGGTTGTGGTTAGGTCATCCTATGTTGTTCCTGCCACCCCTCCCTCCTAGGAGAGGGAGGAAACTCCTCTTACTCTTCCCCTGCTCAGCGCAGGGTCTCTCCCACAGGAGACAATCCTCTACCAACTTCTCCAGTGTGAGTCCTTCCCACAGGCTGCAGTTTTGCATGAATTGCTCCAGTGTGGGTGACTTCCATGGGGTGTAGTCCTTGAGGAACAGACTGCTCCAGTGTGGGTCCCCCCACGGGGCCACAAGTCCTGTCAGCAAACCTGCTTCCAGCATGGGCTTCTCTCTCCATGGGCTCTCACAGGTCCTACCAGGAGCCTGCTCCAGTGCAGGCTTCCCATGAGGTCACAGCCTCCTTCAGGCATCCCCCTGCTCTGCCTTGGGGTCCTCCGTGGGCTGCAGGTGGATATCTGCTGCACTGCTGACCTTCTGGGGCTGCAGGGGACAGCCTGCCTCACCACGGTCTTCATCACAGGGGAAGCTCTGCTGCAGCACCTGGAGCACCACCTCCTCCCTTCACTGACCTTGGTGTCTGCAGAGTTGTTTGTCTCTCATATTCTCATTCCTCACTCTGGCTGCAATTTCTGTGGTGCAGCAACTTTTTTTCCCCCCTGATTCTTAAGTATGTTATTACAGAGACACCACCCCTGTCACCGATGGACTCAGCAGGTCCACCTTGGAGATGGCTGCATTGGCTCTGTTGGACATGGGGATGCTTCTAGCAGCTTCTCACAGAAGCCACCCCCGTCACCCCTCTGCTACCAGAGCCTTGCCACACAAACCCAGTACAATAATGGCACTGGGAGGAGTGAGAGAAATGTTGTCCAGAGAGCACGTAGGGGCAAGCTGAGGAAACCATTTGTGTGTGAGGTAGGGAACAGGGAGAATAAACAGACTTTAACTAGTCCTCTGTGCTCTGAAGTGAAATGCAGGAGTTTTCTCTCCTGTGAGGAATATTGGTGAAGTGTAAGTTGCTATTATACGTGGATCCTTAGGAGATAATACTAAGTTACTTCAGTGTCTGTTGCTTTGTAGCTGAAATAGTAGAAATCTTGATGATTTTAGAGGTGTGCACCCTGCTGCTGCTGCTTTGTGATTATCAGCAGTACACTGCTTGGCAAAAGGTGGGGGTTTTGTGTTTGGTTTTTTTGGAGGTAGCTGTGATACAAAAATATGTATAAAAAAATAAGGGACACATTAAAATAAGCTTGCAAAACTGTACCCATGCAAGCTGGGAAACGCTGATGTGGTAGCGTCTCGTTGCTGCCTGCCTGCTTTGCCCTGGGCTGTGTAGCTCCTTCTTGCCTATTGCATTCCTTCAGCTGTGTTCTTTTTTTCTCATTGTGATTGTCTGTGGGATAAACTGGATTAAGGAACTGATCTGCTGAGGAAACTTCCTTTTCTGTAAGCCATTTTTTTCAGATGCGTCAGTTCCTTGCGCAGTTCGCGGCGTGACGTTGCAGTGGCTTTGCAGAAGGAAGGGGTAACTTGACAGAGGGGCCTACTGAGTATCAGTCAAACAATCTCCATGGCTTTCTGCTGTGTGCCCTGTTCCTCAGTGTCCTGGAGAAGCCTGTGCAGCTGGTGCTGTGCTGTCCTAGGGGCAGGTGAACAGTGAGTTCAGTTATTCACAATAAAAGTGAGAGCAGTTAGTTGTTCACTGTCACTTTAAGTGAACATGGGGTAGTCTTTCTCACAGCTCCTCTAGTGGTTGACTGTGAGGCTGATGAGGTCAATCTGTTGGTTTTGTTACTATAGGGGATGGTTCTGTTTGGCAAGGAGCTGTATTTTGAATAGATGTGTAGTGTTACTATTGCTTGGCAGTGCTTTATGTGGTCTACCATTGCTCGTTTGCCTTCGTTCTTGGCGATATCTCTCTCAGGAGCTGAATAAAGATAGGGGAGTTTTGCTTATTTGTCTGTCAGCAAATCTCCCTGTAACTTGACCAGAAGGCAGAGCTGGTGGTGCCTTTTCAGATTCTAGATGTAGAATTTGACTTTGTTTTCTTCCTGGAATCCATGAAAGAGCAACGTACTAGTTGTTTCCTCTCTTGTGTAGAGTTTGTGATCCCATCGTGAGACTGTTCAATGCCTGGTGCCCTGTGTCAATGGCAGTGTACCCTGTTTATTAATGCTCTGAAATAAGTGTAGTATTTGTCTTGTATTTACTGATAGCAACCTGGCTGGCTGGCTAAGGTGGCTGCAAGGACCAACTAAAGTGGTGCCGGAGGGATTGGGGAGCATCATGATCCCCCTTTCTTGGCTAAGGACTTTGCTTATCAGTAGTTATTGGAAAACATCAGCAGAATTTTTGGTGCTCCTAGAGAGGAAATAAAATTATACCTGGTTTTGGACGTGTCCTTTTTAAGCCAGGTGGGTTTGGACATGGTGGTGCCTTTGAGGATCTGTGGAGAAGTCAGTGCAGCCAGAGTGACTCGTTGGTGGAATCCAGCCCGTTACTGATGAGTGGACACTGCCTGCTTCTGCTGCACCCGTTAGAGGCAGCTCAGAGGGGTTTGTTCTGCTCTGTAGAGTAGAAGGAAAGTGAGGTGCTGGTGATTTTGAAGGACATTTGCCTTCTCTTGAGCTCCTGTTGTGACAGTCAGTGCATTCAGTGTGCTGAGCTTGCATGGAAGTACACAGAGGTGTACTGAAGTCTTCAGGTGTTGTGACGTTAGAGGCAAGATTTGAATGTTTGCTTTCCCTCTGTTAACACATCAACTCAGGCACGACCTGATTTGTGTTCCTTAAGCTATAGATAGTATTTATATAGTCAGAGTTTAAGAACTTCACAAGAAATTGTGGGGAGGGTGAGGGGCAATGGTTTTAAACTAGGGAAGGGTAGATTTAGATTGGCCATCAGGAAGAAGTTCTTTACTCTGAGGGTGGTGGAACACTGGAACAGGTTGCCCAGGGAGCTGGTGGAGGCCACATCCCTGGAGACATTCAAGGTCAGGCTTGATGAGGCTCTGAGCAACCTGATCTAGTTGAGGATGTCCCTGCTTAGCTTGAGGGGGTTGGACTAGATGACCTTTGGAGGTCCCTTCCAACCTGGGGTATTCTGTGATTCTGACAAAGTATTATTTTTCTGTTTTAAGTCTGTGCTGTGGGTATAAGGAAACTTTAAAGACTGCATCAGTCGCAGCAGTGCTGGAGTCTGGGTCATGCAGGAAGGAGTTCTGAAGTTCTTTTCTGCTCTCAGTGCAAAATGAAAATCAAAATAATAAATCGGACTCTAGGAGCCTGATGTTTCTTGTCAGTTCTCTTGTCAGAGTCAGTTCAAGCTAAAGATTAACTGGCTTATTGTTTGTTCCATCTCTGAAGGTTATAACTGTAAGCTAAATGTCAAACTACAATAACACAACTGCTGACTTTTGATGTTTCCTGTGTATACGGTTGACACAAAAGCAAAATATTTGGGCATGACAGCTGCAGATATTCCTGGTTTACCCCCCTGGTCACTGCTCACTTCAAAATTAGGCTGTGGAAAAGGATTTATAAAACTGACACTTTTTGTGTTGAATTCCAGCTAGTGTCTGTGACTGAGGGAGAAGAAGGTGGCAACACTTGGAATGGTGGAAGGTGGTGTGTAGGTCTAGCTGCCTTCTGGAAACTAAATGTAACTGGGGCCTTTGGATCTTGAGGCTTGTAGCAGTTCAGGTGTGTCAATGCCCCCTGCTTGGTGTAAACCCAGGGGGTTGCTGCTGTCTACTCTATGGTTGCTTTCCCCATTTGCCTCAGGGTGTCCGAAGTAAGTTTGGAGTAAGTTTGGCTTTGCTTTTTAAAGGTAAGTAAATGAGTGCTGTGAAAGAGTGAACTCTTGTCAGAGTGTAGCTTGAATGTTTTCTAGGTACACAGCATTTGACGATACTTCATATTTAATCAGGTGAGATACCTGATGGCTTTGTACTTAGATTTCCATGGGTCTGCAAGTACTTTAGAATCACAGCATGGCAGGGGTTGGAAGGCACCTCTGGAGATCATCCAGTCCAACCCCCCTGCCAGAGCAGGGTCACCCAGGGCAGCCCACACAGGAACAGATCCAGGGGGGTTTGGAAAGCCTCCAGAGAAGGAGACTCCACGAGCTCTCTGGGCAGCCTGGGCCAGGATCCATCACCCTCACAGTGAAGAGGTTTCTCCTCCTGTTAAGGTGGAACTTCCTGTGTTCCAGTTTGTTACCATTGCCCCTCATCCTGTCCCAGAGCACCATTGAAAAGGGCCTGGCCCCTTCTACTTGACACCCACCCTGCAAATACCCGCAAACATTAATAAGATCCCCTCTCAGTCCTCCCCAGACTAAATAGCCCCAGGGCTCTCAGCCTTTGCTCATCAGAAAGATGTTCCAGTCCCTTCATCATCTTTGTAGCCCCCATTGGACTCTCTCCAGTATTTCCCTGTCCCTCTTGAACTGGGGAGCCCAGAACTGGACACAATACACCAGCTGACTGCAGCATTGCTTGGTTTTGGACTGTTTTGGTCTAAAAAGTTATTTTTAAAGAGAGTACCTAACTCTGTAAATTTTATTCTCACAAATATCCTCAATAAATTCACTGTTGGTTTTTTGTGGTTTGGTTTTTTTTCTTTCCCCAGTAATATAAGGTCATTAATGACAGACAGAAGGCTTGGGTCAAGAAACAAACTTCTTGCAGTAAAACTTCTACTGCACTCTACATCAGTTTTTATGTATTTCTGCAGTATATAACCTATTATCAGATTTATGTAAGAGATCTCTTTGTGCATTGCAGGAGGAAGTTGTATAAATACTGTTTTTAAAAACTGAATAGAGTATCATGAGACGATCAAATATGTGGAATATGTTGACATAAAATGTAGATTTTCCTGGACTCACGGATTTAGCTGTCGAAGTAAGAACACATTTAAGGTTTGATTGTCCTCTCCTTACATGAGCAGGCTTCCCGTTAATGTCAGAGTTACACACACAAAAAGAGAAGATAATAGACATAAGTAGTAAACAGAGTAGGAGGGCAGAAATAGAAATAGACTCCAGTGGAGCTAGAAAGTGCATTGTTCCCTTTTCTTTTTTCTGCAGAGCTTGCATCTCTGGGGTTTTGTGCCTTTCCAGGAAAGCAAAATTTTGAATTGTAGAAACATATTTTGACTAGTTCTCATCTTGAAGAAATGCCTTGTTAACTGAAGGGTAGATAGATGCAGGACTGACAGCTAGCGTATGATAAAAATAAAGCAGTTAACCAGCTCCAGTGAGCACAGGTGGGCAGTGAATCAAAGTGTCTTAACATATTAACCTGTACAGTGGGGATCTTGTGCAGGTTTCCAAAGACAACTTGCTTTTTTCATTACTGATGGAATGAGAATTACTTTTCAGTACCTTCTTTTTTCTTTTTGGATACTGAAAACCTTTATTATGTGTTCAGCAGAGAATAGCCTTTGCAACTATGCAAACTCCATTCTTTTATCTATTGCTGATACTATTGATAAATAGAAACAGTGGAGATAATAACATTTAAATAAGACTGTGGAGTTTCTCATTAAACTTAATTCCCTTCTTAGTCAAACTTCTGTTTTACTGATGGACGTTCATTGACTTTGGTGTTGCTCTTAAGTTGTCCTGGAATGGAAAAACAAGCTCATTGGCCTTAACCCTCAAGTAAATAGTGTTCATGTAACAGTTTTTTTTATTCCTGTGTTAGAGTCCTTTCACCTTAGCACAATGCAAACAACAATAGTGCCACAAATGGTCTCCTAGCAGTAAACTCCAACCCATTTTTTTCTCATCTTCAAAGGATTTTGTGCTGTCGACCAGATCAAACTGCAGATGACACTGTCTAGTTAAAGCTTAGCTGGCAGATCTCTGACAGCCTCACTGTTATTTTTCCTTCATATGTCAAAATCTATGCTTGAAAATAGTATCTGCATGCAACTTTGCACAAGAGACTGGAAGATCACAGGGGTTCTGGTCCATCAAAAGCAGCTAGTGCTACCAGTGTGCTTTAAGTTCAGCCTGTTAAATGAATGAGGCAAGCACAATTACTGGCACTGTGCCAAAGTTCACCTCCTGTCTGTGCAGTGGCAAACCCTGATGTCTTAGCCTCCTGAACATCCACGTGGGCCAAGATTTTGGAGTATTCTGTGGTCCCTGTGCTGTCTGGAAGCTTAGTTTTATTTCTCTGAAAACCAGGATAGTTGAGCGGAGGGTGTGGTGCCTGCCTGTGTTTTACTCTAAGAAGGTCATGGCCAACACATGCCCATTAGTATTGAAGTACTATAACATCTTTGGGTTAAGCACAGTATTGGGCACCATTTTTATTGCAGCCTCCTAAGCTATTCTGCCTAAGGTATTTGTTCCACTTTGTAGCTCCATTAAAGCTTTTTTGTGATTTTTATTTTTTTTCCAAGTTCTGTTTCCTTTTCTCATCACCTGTTACATTCATTTATTTGATATGCTGTTGCTTTTTTGGTTTTGTTTTTTTTTTTAATCACAGACCTGTCTCATAGTTTATTTAATGACATATCCTTTCATAATAGTAATTAAAATCTTATTGATGTGTTTTACACAAATGCTCATTGAGCTTCTATCATCTGAGACTGCTTTGTCTTTTGCCAAAGGCAGCATTATTTAGACCTGCAGTTTTAGGATTCAGTGGAGTTCTACAGCCCCTCAATGCTTGACAGATGGAGGGAGAGAAAAGATAATGGAGGGAGGTTTTGAGATTCATGATGGGCGCTGTCAAAAAGGAGGAGGTGCAGTCCATTGAAAACGTGGTTGAAGGTGAACTGGAGCAGTGAACTTGAGCATCAAGGCCTCCAAGGTGCTACAAATGTCCCATTTCAAGGAGTGTAACACACTCAGAAGTTGTGCATGTTTTTAGGTGAGACTGAGAAGATCTGTTCTGTAGTCTGAAGTGCATCTGCTTATTGTGACCATAACATTCTCAAACCCACTGATCTTCTCGGGCAGTGTTGAGTGACCCCCTTAGACTGAGCAGGGAGGGAGAAAGCAGCACTGTCACAGTAACAGATTTGTCAATCAGATTCCTCCATTGCACCCGGTTTGGACCTGTCATACCTCCAAACTACACTGTCTTCAGCTTTTTCATAGGAAGAATAAAAGATGTGTTAGGATACCTGCCCTACCAGAATGGGAAATGTTGAGATAGATACACTCCAGTCTTGGTTTTTCTTCAGAATGTGCTTTCTGTTCAGATACAGGCACCTAGGCATTAGTTTGACTCCTTACAGTATTGCTGCTAAATGATCTACACATCATGGACTGTTTTGAGACATCTTTATTATGTTGATTATGAGGACTGGAATTTCAATATTTGAGGTTTTCCATGATTTAAAGTATTTCTTCTTTGTGTATGCTTCTCCTGGACACTGTATCAAAGGAGGAAAAGAAAAGCTAAAAAGTGAAAAGTGATTCAGATGGTCCTTTGGTGCATGTGGCAGACTCAAGATCATACTGTTCGCAAGAAGCTGGTCTGTCTGGTTGGGTAAAACCCTTGCTGATGGCCTGACTCAGGCAGTTGGCTTGTTATTGTACTTGTGTTTCTTCGGTGTCTATTCTGCTGTTACTTAGAGATCAGAGAACCTGATCTTGTGCCATCTGAAATCACTGTCAGCTTTGCAACAAGCTTCATTGAGAGCAAGAGTAAACCCAGAGCACACAGCAGAGGAGGCAATGGGTGGATACATGCGATGCAGCCGCTGTAGCTGAGATTTACATGACCCATTTCAAGGACAACACAATAGTCTTTCTAACAGGACTGCCATAATTTAGAGCTGCTCTTACAAGCAGTCAGCTGACAGTAAGGGCTGTCATGTGTCACACAATATCCTTGTCCTTCTTGAAGAGAGAACCTCAATCCCCAGCACATAACAAGGCTTCAGACAGTGCAGAAGCTTTTTTTTTTTTTTACCATTCCTTTTAGCACAACTGTGGTAAACTAAAGCATCACACACACTACCATTTCTGGGCAGGCTCAGCACAAGCATTCCCATCATTGTTCGCTACAGGAAGAAGACACTATGTGCTGCTTATACCTGAATGCCATGAAGTGCCTCATCCACCCCACAAGATTTCATCCTCTGTTTTCCAAACTTCCTGAAAATGTTAGCCACCTGTTTTATCCTCTTTTTCTATTATCCTTTCATTATGTAGGCTCTGTCCATCCCTTCCTCTGCCATTCCTTTCATAAGACTCATTATGCCTCACAATGGGTTAGTAGTGTACACACCACAGCGTACTGCCCAAACTACTCTGTTTACTTTCAGCTCTTTCTTGTTCTTCTGTCATCCTCCAACATATAGGAAGTCTCTGTTTCCACATTCTCCACCCAATCATTCCTGTTTCTTTCCATTTTACTCAGGTCTCTGTCATCTCCTTTTCCTCTCCCCTTATACTCCTGCACCAACCACTAGTGAGACACATATATATGTAAGGTACTGGTATTTTTAAGCTGACATAGAAAGGTGGGCAGTTACTGAGATGTGATGTTTTTGTCACATTTGAAGACATTTATCAGCTGCCAACCCCTAATTTTAGATCTGTAAGTAATTTCAGAGCTGGCTGAAACTTCTTACTCCATTTGCAAGATACCTGAGTATCAGTGGCTATCATTACCCCTTAGGGAAAGATGTGGTTGTCTAGCCCATTATTCTGCTTATCAGTGGTCACAAGAGGATGCGAAGGGGAGGGAGGTTAAGGACAGAAATGGTATATATGTTCATTTGATGTGCCTCCTGTTATTTTCTGCTCAGAAGTTTTCCTGGTCCTGGTGTTCATCAATTTAACGGTTTTCAAAGCCTGTTTCTCCCACGTGTTTGTTCAGTTTCCCCATTAAAACTGTGAAGAGCTTTGGACTCCCAAATGTCCTTTGGCAAAGCATTTCCCAGAGGTGATACCTACAGCATGAAGAACACTCTCCTTTCATCTGATCTGTACCTCAGTCCTACTAGCTTCATTTGGTGTCTGTGTTAAAATCTGTGTTCAACGCTCAGGTACTGGAAAAGGCAATCAGCAGTCAGTGCCCATCCTTGTGTTACCACCTCACATAGCTGGTTTTGCCCTGCTAAGCTTTATTTTAACAAAAGAAAAGACTCTAACAGGCACTGAACATCCACTTGCTGTGTCTAATCTGTACTGATTTTGTGAAGCTAAATTCTTGGCACTCTGTCCCCTTCCCTCCCTCCTGTAGCCCAAGCCAACAGGATGCTCTGATTCAGCATAGCCCTGTAGCAGCCTCCACCAGTATGTTCGTGTAAACTTTGAGTGTTAGCTTGGAGCAAAAAAGACTTACATAAGTGATGCCTTTGGTCTTAAGTATAGAGCCAGGATATATGACATAAAGCGCTCCCTTTCTTCCTTAATTGTGTAATTTAAATGTATTGCATTTCTTTATTTGGCAAAAAGGTCCTTCTTTCACATGTTGGCTGCAGGTTCTTAAATCTGTGCCCAAGTGGCCACAGAGTGCTCCATACTGACTGACCCTTCACGGCGATGATATCAGAAGAGACTGAGGAATGTATCTCAATTTGCAGGCATTCAACGTAATACACTGCAGAAGTACCTGATGTATCAGCCAGGATCTACCACCCTTCAGTAAAAAATGAGTTTAATTGACAATTAAGCCAGCCACTCAAAACTTTGACAATATAGATTAATTAAAAAAACCCCAAAACAACAAAAAACAAACCACATGAGAAAGTCGTTT
The DNA here is from genome assembly GCA_024336885.1 of Actenoides hombroni. Lineage (NCBI taxonomy): Eukaryota > Metazoa > Chordata > Aves > Coraciiformes > Alcedinidae > Actenoides > Actenoides hombroni. The sequence goes on along the minus strand of WUAM01000377.1, from coordinate 1,057,505 downwards.
TGAATAGAGATCTAAGATTCAGTCCATTACTAAAAATAATTAAGGATGTAGCTTATTTTATTGACCCATCAGGTGCTTTCACAGGTGATATAATAAAACATGCTGGATTCCTTCCACAAGAGGCATCTTGAATATGAAATAATGTTTCTGATTTTTAAGCACCAATAGATTAGGACACTCTGAGCATCAATCCTGGATGGCTGGACTCACATTTTACCCATAGGTTCTACACTATTAGCTCTTTGTGGGGTAGTGAACACCTTTTTGCTGAGTAGATCTTAGACTATATATATCGTACTTCAAACAGATTTTTCATAGGTGCTTCTCAGAAGATCAAGTCATTTCAGTGTGAATTCAAATTAATTTTATTTGCCTAAACTAAGTAGGTGAGATTTAATTGCTTTGAATTTTATAAATCATTTTAATCTGTATGAGGGCTGTCTGTGGATATGCACATGGTTCTGTGCCCAAAATTGCCAATGTGGTGCCTCTTACAGAACTCCTGCAGATGCATACACACTTTTCAAGGTGGGGAGGGTGAGAACTAAAAAAAGAAAACAACACTGTTGTTTTGAGTTATAGCAGCAGCCAAATACCTCCTGAAACTGGTTAACTTACATGCATCTTGCATCTTCCTTAAGGTTAAAAAGAGCCACTTCATTTTAAAATAATGTAATAAAAATACTGCTGTCAGGCTGAGACCTTGTCTGCCAAGCCTAACCCTCAGATGAAGTTTTACAGCCAAGTTATAAATCCCTAAAACCTGGAGCTGGTAGTGAGGGTATTGACAGAACCTTATCTAAGGAGTCCTGTCCTGGTGGGGAGGGAGGGCTCAGACTGAGGGTTTCAAAACAAAGACGGCCTGATAGCAGAGCCTCAGTCAGTTGCACAGATAGTTTAGCCACACGCAAACATCATGCTAGTTTATTTATTTGTTTATGAATGTGTATTAACCACCAGAATTTGTATATTCTCAGCATCCTTTTGATCCCTTTTTTTAAAAAAAACAAAAGCTCTGCAATCTGTAAACATTTCTGTGCTGACCATGCCTTTGGCTTAGTCAACATATGAAATCCATAAAGGCTTATTTTTTGATAAAAGAAATGGCTAAAGACAATTGACATTATCGTTTGAAGTTCATGGCATTTCATGCTAATTTAGTAATGTAGAAATGGAGCAGAGGCCTGGATTTGTGTAAAGAACTTGTCCAAGGTTGTAACCCTTAACATATTTTGTACATGCTTTCTCTTTCTGTTTTTGTCTCCTACACAAGAAATTTAATATGATTTTGATTAGTTTCTGATGAGTTGAAATTTCAGTAAGCGCGACTCCAGTATTGGAGTTTTCTGTCACATTTGGGCAACAGTTTAGGAAGACTGCTGTATTTGCTTTATTGTTCAATTAACAAGAGACTGTATTTAGAAGCGTCACTGAAAGATAAAATATTCCTACTGTCTACCTGAAACCGTGTTGATCCATTTAAAACATTTCTCACGACATTTTGGTCCACAATGGCATCAATATTGAGTTGAGGAAGAGCACTGAAGACATCAAAATCCCCTTCTTGACTATGACAAACTGCCACTAACTTCTGACATGAATTCAGTTGAGACACTTAACCTTTCTGTAGTTCACATTATCTCACCAACAGTCAAATGAGGATTGAAATCCATATTAACTACAGAGATACCATGGGACTTTACCCATCACAATGGAATGAGTTACAGAGGTAGCTTATGGTTTGCAAACAGCATGAGCAGATTTCTGAGTGAAAACACAGGGTCCATATATGAAGGATACTGGCTTTCCTATGGCTAAGACTGATAATAATGGTCACTTTTGTCATTCACATAATGAGGACCAATGCCGTGGTCCCCATATGTTGATGTGAAGGACGGATCCAGTCTTTCAGACAATGCAGGACTCAAGCACTTTTGACAGGTGAGAAGCATATGTATGTGTGAAACTGTTCCAAAAGCTGCATTCTGTAGTGATCAAAGATTTGTTAAATGCAACAGTGTGGGGCTCTGAGCAAGAAATGGAGCAGCTGCTTTTATTTTGAGTCTACATTTCAGAAGTAACTCACACAAATATAAATGGAGAGCTACAAATTGAGAAGTGTCAGCATGGAGTCCAGACTTGCTGGAGCTTGAGCCTCCCAGAATCCCTTCATAGAGAATAATAGCAGCAGCAATACCCTTTAGGATGTTGAAATGGAGTAAGTGCTGCTGACTGTACCCACATGAATCCACCTGTGCACCATCAGCCTGAGAACAGAGCCCTGGCTCTGGCTGATCCTCAGCACTGTCCTGGTTCCAGGGTTACATGTCAGTGCAAAGGATGTTCAGACCTCAGATATTATGATCAATTTCTCCACACTAGGATTTAGAAAATGGGAAGCCTTGCTGCTCTAGTAAAAACATTGGTGTGTAAGGGGCTTCAATCACAAAATCATTCCCTCAATTGTCTCCATAACTACAATGAATATGAGCCTGTAGGCTTCCATTCTGTGCATCTGGTAGTTCCTAGGACTTCTGACTGAACCTGGGTCAGTGGTAATACCACAGTAACATCCTACTGTGTTTAGAATGTACACCCAGCTGTGTTTGTAATTTTTAGAGCTGAAACACAAGCTGCAGTATCTCAGGGAATAACAGGGGAAACAAAACAATGAAGCAAGCCAGCATCCATCATGTGCTCTTTCTCTTGCCTCCTAGAGCTTTCATTTAATTTTTCAGTGAAAACTTTTGTGTCTGTTAGTAGAAACTCAATCAATTATTGGAACACTAAATTCAAGATGGCTAGCACAAGAAGAAACTCTACTAACAGAACAGCGGAGCAAGTCCTGAAAGCTAAACTGAAAAGCTACTTAAAAAAAAAAGCTACTTAAATCCTGTTCAGACTGTACCACAATGCAAGATATTTCTGCAGCCTCCTAGCTAGTAAACATCATATTTACTCTGCTTTAAGATAAAAGGCTTAGGTCACAGTTTTTGTCATCATGCTCCTTTCAAAGCTGGGAGCGAGTGTGCAACGCTGTATTGCCCCATATCAGAGGTCCTTCTAGCTCAGTATGCTCTCTCCAACAGGGGTAAGGACTGAATTACTAGACAAGATTTTAGGAGCAGGTTAAGCATTCAACACCGCCTCCTTGAACTATTCTCTCATCTTCTGACACATCGTGTCTCAGAAACCTCCTAAACCAGAACTTCTAATTTTGTGCTCTGTTTCTCTGGTTAGGTATGTGTGGGGAAGGAGATGGGTTTTTTTTCTGCAACTAGATAGGAGACTTCTTCCCTGTAAGATGCAGAATAAATATATCATAGTCCCCCGTGTTTTGGTTAATTGCCTCAGGTCTTGACTGCAGCAAGACTGAAGTAGAGCAGATGTCCAGTCTCAACTGGACAAGCCTGTCTGGGACACTGAGAAGTAGTTACAATCGATGCTATAGTCATGCTTCTTTCATAGGATATAATCTTTGAAGGCTAGAAAGATGACTGTAGATTTATAGCTTCAGTCTTGAAAAGGGGGATCCGTGCATTTTGGTCCTCTTTGTGAAATTGCATTCAAGCTTAGGAACCCAAGGTGAGGCCCTGAAATCTGTAAATCAAATATTCTGCTTTGTGAAAAGGCAGATCACGGATCTATGCAGACGAGCTGTTTACAGAGAGATCTCCAAAACTGGCAAGAAAAGAAGTTTGGAAGGGACTGGAACTGGAACTGGAGATGTTGAGCCTAGGACTTTACTTGTTGGGACAGCAGCACTCCCCCTGCCTTTTTTTCTTTTAGCGCCATATGCTTAATATTTAATAAATGCTCAGGCTTTGCTTTTAGTGTACCATTACTGGGGAATCTAGCAAGTAGTCCTACCAAAATCCCTGTCTTGGCAAGCTGTGGAACATGTAGCACTCAGGGCTGTGTTCTCCCAACCAAAGTCAGGCTGCCAGGCAATCTCTTTCATCTTCTCAATGTGCAGTGTTGAGACTGTTCTAGAAAGAACCTAGCAATAGCATCCTATGGCAAGGACATATGGGACGCACAGAAGTGGAACATTCAGGTCCATCCAGACAACAGACAAATGCATCTTTTGCCTTGTTTTAACTGGTAAAAAGAATGAAGTTTTATTCATGACTGCATGCTACTTTGAGTCTGGACTTCAATTTAGGATTATGTTTAGTGCATGTGGATGCAAGGAATCATGGGTTTGAATGCCAGCCTAGTTAAGCATAGATTTAAACTTAATGCTTAATTGTACTGCAATATATAACAAAATCAACATCTGGGCAGTTTGTTACCTCTTTGATCTTCCTTATAAGAATAGTCTTCTTTGTTTGTTCATTCATTTGTTTTGTTTTGTTTTGTTTTATTGGATTTTGTGGGGTTTTTTTGTGTGTGTTGAGGTTTTTTTCGTTGGTTTGGGTTTTTTTGTTTGTTTGTTTGGTTTTTTTTTTCTTGTTTTGTTTTGTTGGTTTTGGTTTTGGCTTTGACTTTGGTTTTGGCTTTGGCTTTGGTTTTGGTTTTGTGTGTGTTGTAATAATCACTCAGTGGGCACAGAAGGCCCAGGTGGCTGGACAATGGTGCCCTACCTTTTAGGAAGTCATCAGGCGTACAATATTGCCAAAGGATTTTTCTACCTTGGACATGGTAGCTCTTGCGACTACAGTGCTGGCACTTTTCAGGGGGAGTTCGAATGTTAAAATGTGGGGTAGGGAGCGTAGTGTGTTTGGTCTAAGCCAACTGTTCTTACCCCCTTCCCACACTCTCCATGCTCAAATACTGAAAATACATTTGTCTTGTTTACCAAATACCCGAGGAAGGACTGTCGTTGAAATGAATGGTTTGCTGGGTTACATGAATGTAGAAATAAAGATACACACCTAGAAAAACGAATAAGGGCTGACGTGTAGATTGCAAACTGTGCTAAAGAAGCTGCCTCAAATAGGTCTTAGAAGGTTAACTTTAGTGTGCAACTGCCTAAATCAGAAGTCTTGCGTTTGTCACCCAAGTACTATGGAAGAGAGTAGATCTCTGTATGAAAAATTAAAACTCAGATCTTAGGGGCCATCTCTCAAGATCAATGAAGATCCAGATAGTTTTGTGTAAAGGCAATAAGTTGCAAGATTTTTTTTTTTAATTTTTTTTTTTCCTTTTAATACTTTACTGCAGGTTTAATTGCAGCAATATTTCAATGCCAAAGAGAGTAATTTGCAGCTTAAATACGGCATTAGATCTGCAATACCCAACATTTTAAAACCTCAGTATAAAAATGAGCATTTGGTACTAGTACCACAAGAATTCTCATTTCCTGTTCAACTTTCAAAGAAATTGAAGTTAAATGTCTATATTAGCGTTTATAAAATTTTAGGAGTGATTCCCTTATTACATAATTAGCTTAAGCACTCTGCATATCTGCCGATTAGAGACATTACTCAGCGCCTGCCCTGGAACAGCTGCATTCCTAGACAGGAAAAGATACTAATGTGGCCCTGGGGAAGAGCTCTCCATTTTGACAGAATAAAACATTCTTGGAATACAGTTATTACAATTCATAATTGTTCACTTTAAGGGAAAAAAAAAATAGCAGGAAAAAAAAAGTATCTTGTTAATAAAACAAAGATTTCTAATAACTTTAAATTCCTATTTCAAAATTCTCTGCAGCTGAGGGTTCAGGCAGCAAGGGGGATGTTTCTCCATGTTGTGTATAAGTAGAATGTAAAATCAGAAACTCCGACAACCTACAGCTCCCAAAATCTGATCAGATAGTGACAATAAGGATAATGGCAATAGGGTCAAGTTTACAGTCTCTCACTGTGATTCAGCTGATAAACATGAGCCCAGACTGCATGAATTTAGAAGCGGCAAAGCACATGAGTCCATTTGGCTGCACTTGTGACACCATTACCAGGTGATGGGATTTCACAGAAAGAATGCAAGGAAAGGGGAAATAAGGCAGAAATTTGAGTTCTCTGGAGTTATCACAGCAATTAATGGCTCCCCAGCAGACATGATCCAGAACCACTACACTACTTTAAAAAATTCTCTTAATTGCTACCAATTGCTTTCACTGCTTCTCCAGCAGCGAGAACTACAGTGGTGTCTAGGCTGGTTAGGTCAAGTGGGTTAAAGCACATGGGATCCAACAGTGAAGTCTAACAAAGCATAGTTTTGTGGTCTCCAAGAAGACCTCAACCAGGGTGTTAATGAATGTATCCTGCTGCACAGATCTTCTCATCCTGGAAGTCTGGAAAAGCAGTGGCCTCTTCTGCAATGAAACTGTTGGTACTTCTGGATTATTTCTGAACCTTGAGGGAAAAAAACCCCCACTCCTGTACAAACTAAATGAACTCACATTTAATTGAAAGAAGCCTAAAATTTTATTCCAGAGGATCCAATGTCTTTTTTTTTTTTTTTTTTTTCAACTTCAGACTCACTTGAGAAGAAGCAAGATAATTGTAGCTCTCACTACACTTTCAAACAGTTCTGAATATCTGTGTCCCATCTGGGCGACCTTTAACAAAGCAATTATCTGTTTGTGAGAACAGTGCTCCTATTTCCTGCCTACAATTCAATGTGATAGAAACTATGGAGAAAACCTAGTAAATCTTTCTGACTCGAAACTCCTTTTCTTAGTCAGATGTAAAAGACCCTTCCAAAACCGACACACTTTCATACCCTTCAAAGTGGTGTCAAATGTTTAGCATGTTGCCAATGTGTAAGAGAGTCAAAGCAATGCAGACAGGGCTGCCTGTCCTGCTGAGGCATTGGAGAGAGCAGTCATGGTGCTAAGTGGGGCATATCACATGCTGTAGGTGCCTAATTTCAGCAGTTCTCTCCAATGACTATGTACAGAGATACACTAAAGGAGCTTTGGAGACTAAGTGGTCCAAATTCCTTATTCCTCTTTTCACTCGGAGTACTACAAGACATCAGTGACTCAGTTGGATGATGTAAAACTAGCCTGGTCTGCAATCTTCAACTCTAACATCGGTTTTTAAACTTCTTTAACTGTCCAACTGGGAAATACAGGGTTTCAGTGTATACCTGCCTTTAAAAACTACTTTACTTGTATTCATATAGTGGTGATAAGACCATTAGATAATTCATGTAACATTCATTACTTATTGTTGCAGCTTAAGAAAGAAGAAATTAATTTTGTTTGATTTCAAACCTGCTCAGACACTGTAGCTTTCTAAGTCTTACCTGAACCTCAGTGAGTTAGTATGCTGCTGAAGAAAGATTGTCTAAGAACTAGAAGAGATTAAAATAAATCCATGGGAAAAATAGGGTGAAGCCAGGAATGAAAAGTGAAGACTGCAAAAGAAACTGAACACAGAAGAAAGAACTTCAGTAGAATATATAATATGACTCTTCACACCAAAAAACACAAAGGTGATGGCATCACATTGATGGAGTTTACATTAGATTGGTCTGCAAATATCCACAAGTATATTCTTTCCTATTGCAAACTGTGAGTGCTGCTGGGACTGATCTCTCTGTCTACTGTGTACGTACATGGAAAAATTATACGTTTTCACAAAAGGGATCTTGCTAATTGTATGTGGTTGCTAAGCATCCCAGCACTGAGGTTCTTACTGATGTGTCCATTAATTATGATTTCTGGTTACTTTAGTGGATCTCCCTAGAAATAAAGTTGAAAATCCCTGATTCTTGGTCTGTGTGTGGACAGAGGAGGTTTTAACAAATAATACTTTGCGGATTATCTAGTAAACCTAATCACAACATGTTCCATTTTCTTTCTTTCTAACGTTTAGGTTGGGGTACATATCAACATTCATAGACTATTTCTACCTGCTCTACCCACCAATCTTCTATTATTTTCTTGGAAGGCAGATATAAATCTGAAGATATCTCTTCCAATAGTATGTAAGCTGGACTGTATTCTTTACTTACTGTAGGCAGACATCAAGACTTATTTTTTCTCTTTTAAATGGGGTGTAGCTTTTCTGTAGAAGACACATTTCAGGGATTACAGACAGCAAAAGAAGCAAAGGGCTTTTCAAATTGACTAGTGGCTTCCAGGAATAGTTTTCACACAAATAAAAGGACCTGCAGTCTTCAGAAACACACTGTGGGAAAAACTATGATGCTTAACTCAGTGGAGCACTAGATGAAGAGATACTGGCATTCCAGTGGCACAGTTATGGATCCCTACTGATTGTACTGGCACATCTAAGAAAGGAGAGCTGAATTGTCTAATCAGCTACAGAAACTGGGCTGGTTGCCTGCACAAGCCATTTCTTATAGTGGTGACTGTTAAGTGTGTGTTGCCAGACTCAAAACTTAATAGGCACTCAGGAAAAAGTTGTCATGTGGATGGTAGCAAGCAATATACTATGGTATTTACACAGTGTCTTGGTAATTTTGCTGCAATATGAATATATTTATGCTTAGGTTCAGAAGGGATGTAAGAAAGTTCTTGCCGGTGTTGTATTTTTCAGAAAACAGACAAAAATATAAAGCTCTGACTGTTACAAGATGAATCAGCAGAATTTAGGGAATGAATATGAGTTATGAAGACTGCATATACACATTATATGGTCAGCTGAATAATATACATAAGTCACACGAATCAAGAAAGTGGCAATGGTGAGATAAGATTTGGGGTAGTGTTCTCAAAGCCTTCAGGAAGCTCCGTCCTTGTTGCTAATTAATTGGAATTTTCAACTTCTGGCAAAAATTCTAGCAGACAGCCTGCAGGATATGATCTGTAAGATTATTAGCCCACACCAAGTGAGCTTTGTAAATGAATGACTACGACCAGAGAATGACAATGAAAATACTGAGTATTATCTAAAAAGCTAGTGGCATGCAGGAACCCTGGCAGCCTACGCAACCAGTGATAAAAAGACCTGTGACAAAATAAACTTGAGGTTTCCTATGTGCACATTAAGAGAGAAGTCAGATATTTGTAAGCTGGTAAGAACTTTTAATATGAGGCTCTCAGAATACATGACATTTTAAAAATTACTTCTGCTAGGAAGCTTTTTCAGTGAATAATGGTGCAAGTTAGGTGGATGTCTCAAGGTACTTTTCATTGCTTTCTAGTATTTTTGGAAGAAGAAAAAGCTTACAACTAGGCAAGCAATATGATTACTGACTGTAGCAATGTAACACTTAATAGTCATGCAAGTAGTTTACAATGGTTACTGTAAATGTCCATAGTTAAAAGACTATCAGTAGCACTAATACTTTCATTGAAAAGTGTGTGGGTGATTAATGACATCTCGCCTCATCATATTTGTCAGAAAGTTTCTGTGACTTACTTTTTTTCCAGAAATGTGTTGTTTTCTCTTGCATCTGCAATGACTCCACAAGCTTAACATCACTGACATATACTCAAGGTAAAATAAATGTAGCATCTATACATAAAACAACAACCTGCTTTGGCTAGGGAAAAGTTTACTACCAAGTAGCAGCATAATTCAGAATAACCCCTTCAGGAGAGCTGAGATCCAGTGAAGCACATACACAGATAAATTGTTTATATGAATTATTTTTTCATTGCTTGAAGCAAGACCAAGATATGTAATATCTTCTTTGATCTGATATCTGCATGGCCACTGATACCAGTGTAATAATTTCTTGAATGCAATAACTTTGTCATGACAATTTTAAAAATCTGACCAATTATTAGACACACACAGCTGAGGTAATGGAATGCTAAGAAGTAAGAGGCAATAGCCGAATTACACTAAAACATAAAGAAGCCTGTTTTATCCATTCCTTATTTTTAGTAATTCAAGTGTCTTCTGGTAAAGAAAGATACTTAAACTGTGTCCCTGAAAGTCAGTCAAATTACCACATACAACTTGATCCCAGGGGCTGGTTTTGGTGAAAGCCAATCTCTGGCAACCTTATTCCACAATAACCAGTTTTACTTTTATTATGATAAGGCAAATGATGCTGCCAGAGGATCTTGGAGTATGTCATAGGTACTGACCTAAAGTAATTTCTCCTTATGTGTAAAGTCCCCAGTGCCTTAACACGATCTTGCCATGGGTACTCAATGATGATCAACCTGAAATTACACCAAGAAAATAAGGATCAAGATACTCCTTTATTGATTAACTATCACTATCACTTGTGATAAATGAATATAACCTGCTTGATGCAATACCTAGGAACAATGGAAAGAAGGATTAAAACTGTACTGTGAATCCTGTGATCACTTCTCCAGTCATCCTGTGATCACTTCTCCTGTCTGATCACAGAAGGTCAGGCAGGGAACATGTTCCTCCAATCTGAGAACATACAGGAGACTATGAATAGAAGTCCAGTGAGCGCTGTTCCAGCAGTAGTTAGAGAAAACGTCATTCCACAGCTCTGCAGGGTAAGGATGAGGTTGAGCATGGAGACAATTGGCAATAGTGAAAAAAAGTTATAGTCAGAATCAGATTAGAAATGAGATGTCAATTTTTATCTGTTACTATATTTCTTCACTGAAACAATTTGAGAGTTTCCCCTCACTTGAAGGCCTTAAATCAAAGCTGAGAGTGTGAGCTTTCTTGTTTGACTTCAGGTGTCTTCTGATGCTGAGCAGGTGATCCATACTTCCTTTAGATTTAATGGAGAGACATAAATATGTGCAAACAGCACTTACTTCATCCAAACTACTTGAGGAAGATTTAAATATAACTTTTTTTTGGTAATAGTTGATAAAAATCTACTATTTTCTTTTTCATTCTGTTTTTATGAAGAACCTCCAGGACTAGCTCACAGGTGGACATGTGATACGGATCTCACTCTGCCTGGCTTTAAAGTCACATGCAGGAGAGCAACTGAAAGATGTGGAACTTAATTGAAAAGTCCTTGGGTGAAATCTGAAGGCCAGTACGATGTGGGAGGTTATAGAAGGCTCTTAGATAGATCCCTCTGGCTCTAAAATGTTAATTCTAGGAAATAATGCCTGTCTAGGAGTAAAGCAGCCAAGGCTGAAGCTATGCCAAAAGGTGAAGATACTGTAGTGATAGTTAATTTTAAAGCTAGTTATCTCATGTCCTTTCAAAAGCAAAGTAATACTGACAGTAGAGGATATAATTAATGATACTGAAAAGCTTCAGGTCTTCTGGAATAGCTGAAAGTAGAAAATGAAAATGGAAAAGGAGCACAGGTATGACTTCCGAAAGGAATAGTGGCAAAAACAGAAGGAACAGAACCTCACAAAATACACGTGCCAAAGTTATCACTTAAGTCTGGGTGTTTATGCCTGGTACAAAGGAAAAAACAGAAATCTTGAATTTCCATCAAGAAAACTTGAATGGAAAATTGCTTGTACATAGTAAATATATGTATGTTGTACTATACAGCTCGTAGAAGGCCATAGCTTTTAGGGTCTCTCCAAATGATTTTACCATATGGATGTTTAGACATTATTTGGGATGGAATTTGAATGTGGGAATGAGAATTGCAGGATCAGCCCTTTCCCATCCTCTGTAGTCAGAGCATCATATGCTCTGCATCTTGTCAGCTGGGTAGCTATTCAGCTCTAATACCACTGCTCTCTGCTGGTACATCATACCTCCCATTTTTAAAAGATTCTTTTTCTCTATTATTCTTTCCTCTTACTAGCCAGACACATATTCATTATGTAAAAATAAATATGGTCTGCATATTTTGATTCTGTGATTAAACACAAAGTTTTCCAATGAATGTGTGTGTACGGCTTATATGTCTTCTATATTGCAGTGTTTCACAACACTGTTGACAAGTCACATCATTTCCAAGGTTCTTAAAAGCAGTTAAAATAATGTTCATACTAGCAATAATTAGCAAACAGACTATATGAATAATCACAGTCATTCCCACAAAGATTTCTTGTTTTCACAGACCAATCCATTATCTGCTTCAATGAACCGTCTTGTTGTTAATTTGCAGGGCTTTCACCCCTAGGTGATGGAAATACCTGCCCTCTTCCCAGTCTCCCATTAAGTATGGTTTTCAGTAATATGTATAATTCATGAGAAAAATTTGTTTGTCAAGCATTCCAGACAGGTCACTTAAATCCTAGATCAATTGATAATGTTCACACCAACATGGCCTGGAATGAAAATAACCCTTACACTGACTTCAGTATTTCCTTTAAACTAATGAGTTGGGATTCGACTTTTAAAGATGCATAGGAAGCATTATTATTTTAAATAAAGGTTAGCAACAGAGCTTTTAAAGAAAAAAGATTGCTACTCTGAATGTGCTTCTTACAGTGTAGCAACAAACACAACACACTGGCAAATGTGTTCTGGCTTTTCCTGCAGCCACAGCTTGTCGGAAGCTGGGTGGGGAGCACAGTTCAGGTTGCTTTGAGCTTCTACCACATCAGGGTAGAATCCATCTGAAACAGCAAAATTGTCAGTCAATATACTTTGAAGGCCCAGATGAAAATTTCCATCCCCATTCCATCTCCCCTTTGTCCCAGTGAGAAACTCCTATCCCGTGCAACTTGTAATGTCATGAGCAAATACCTAAGTATCCTTGATAGCAGTTAAAGTCAATCATCTCTTCTTGTAGCTAAAGGGTCTGCTTCCTGTTTCCAGGATTCTTTTTCTCTTATGCATCTTTATGTCAGCACTAAGCAGAAAGACAACAATTTTTAAAAGGGTAGAAATGAGGACCATGGGAACTACTGACCTGTCATCCTCCAGAGTGTTCCTGGAAAGGTGATGGAACAGATCCTTCTAGGAGCTATGCTAAGGCACATGGAGGGCAAGGAGATGATTTGAGACAGCCAGCATGGCTTCACCAAGGGCAAGTCCTGCCTGAGCAACCTAGTGGCCTTCTATGATGGAGTGACTACATCAGTGGACAAGGGAAGAGCTATGGATGTCATCTATCTGGACTTTGGTAAGGCCTTTGACTCGGTCCCCCAAAACATCCTTCTCTCTAAATCAGAGAGATATGGATTTGATGGGTGGTCATTTCAGTGGGTAAGGAATTGTTTAGATGATCACATCCAGAGGGTAGTGGTCAATGTATCAATGTATCGACATCCAGAAGGAGATCAGTGACAAGTGGTGTACTTCAGGGGTCTGTACAAGGGCTGGTGCTGTTTAAGATCTTCATCAATGACATAGACAATGGGATTGAGAGCACTCTCAACATAGATAACACCAAACTGAGTGGTGTGGTTGACACACCAAAGGGAATGGCTGCCATCCAGAAGGACCTGGACAAGGTTGGGAAGTGGGCCTGTGTGAACCTCATGAGGTTCAAACGGCCAAGTGCAACATCCTGCACCTGGTTCAGTGTGGTCCCTGGTATCAATACAGGCTGGGGGATGCAGACATTGGGAGCAGCCCTGCTGAGGAGTTGATGGATGAATATCAGGACATGATCCAGCAATGTGTGGTCACAGCCCAGAAAGCCAACTGTGTCCCGGTCTGCATCAAAAGAAGTGCAGTCAGCAGGTTGAGGTTCCCCCTCCTCTCCTCTCCTCTCCTCTCCTCTCCTCTCCTCTCCTCTCCTCTCCTCTCCTCTCCTCTCCTCTCCTCTCC
>WUAM01000377.1:987334-1043897 GCA_024336885.1 Actenoides hombroni | reverse complement strand
CTCCTCTCCTCTCCTCTCCTCTCCTCTCCTCTCCTCTCCTCTCCTCTCCTCTCCTCTCCTCTCCTCTTCTCTTCTCTGGTGAGACCCCACTGTGTTTAGCTCTGAGGTCCCCAGCACAGGATAGACCAGAAAGGTGGGAGAAGCCTCATCCCTGGAAACATTCAAGGTGAGATTGGACAGGGCTCTGAGCAAGCTGAGATAGTTAAAGATGTCACTGCTCACTGCAGGGGGGGTGGAATAGACGAGCTTTCAAGGGCCCTTCCAACCCAGACCATTCTACAGTTCTACGATGTCAGTTCAGCATCGGATCCTTCATGAAGGCGGCAGAGGAGAGCACTGCACAGGTTTGGATTTTTGTATATGATCTCGTGGACCTACTGATGTCAGTGGACTTTTTCCCAGTGATGTCTATAGAACCAAGGCCCTAACTAGGGCTTGATCTGAAAAAGACAATTCACTGTATGTTTAATGCATATTAAGAAATTTTGAAGTTTGTGGAACTCATGTATTATTAAGACTTTTACCATCTTACCTTGCCAGGTACACATTCATATTGAACTTATTTGAATTATTCTCCCATTTATATTTAAAACCAGCGTTGTCTCTGGATCCACTCAATGTAAACAAGTCTGAGTACTACAGTGCCCATATATAATTAAAAAAAGCTATATGTAAATGTGACATTTTAGTGAACAGGTGTAAATATATCAGTCTGCTACAAGCAAGCATTTCCTGCTCGTAAACACTATTCCCTTATTGCTCTGTGCTCACTGTGCTTAAACCTGCAGGAATTATGAAGTTTGTTGCTACATTTTGTAAGGTACAGAATTTATACAAATACATGCAGGAAGCTGTGAAGTTTACATAAATACTTCTAGATGAATAAAGTTTTGCATCTCTTACACTAACAGAACTTATTTATATTACATACTGGAAACCTAAAAAAATCATAGAATGGTAGTGGTTGGAAGGGACCTCTGGATATCATCAAGTCCAACCCCCTGGATCACCCAGGGCAGGCCACACAGGAACAGATCCAGGGTGGTTTGAAAGTCTCCAGAGAAGGAGACTCCACAACCTCTCTGGGCAGCCTGGTCCGGGCTCTGGCACTCTCACAGTGAAGAAGTTTCTCCTCATGTCGAAGAAGTTTCAACTTTCTGTGTGTCCATTACCTCTCATCCTATCCCAGGGCACTACTGAAAAGAGCCTGGCCCCTTCTACTTGGCACCCACCCCTCAGATATTTATAGACTTTAATAAGATTCCCTCTCAGTCTTCTCAAGACTAAACATCCCCAGGTCTCTCAGCCTTTCTTCATAAGAGAGAGGTTCCAGTCTCTTCATCATGACCTTCTTACTTAGGTCACCAACAATTCTCATTGAACTCTACTTTCATAAGCTGTCAGATGCTGAACTGTCACTCAGACCAGCAGAAGTCAGTCCAGATCCTTTTGCATATCCCACTGTCAGGCTGTTTGTGCTTAGGCCCATGGGTGGAAGGCAGGACAAAGGTGTATCCCTACCCTACTGAGAACATCTGAATCACTGCCATGGACAAGACTTCAAAAACAAGTACCAGATGTGAGCAGAGTGCTGCACTGAAGCTTTCAGAAAGTCTTTTCACCTTTTTTTTTTTTTTTTTTTTAGAAAAAACAATCTGTGTTTTCTTTCTTCAGGTGGCATTTGTCTCACCTGAATTCTGTCATATTAATAGGCAAGTGCTTGACCTAGTTTAGCCACTCAAGCTCCCTCTCATAAATGGAGATGACGGACACCTTCCCCAGGGGTTAATTCACTGTCTTCCCAGGAAAAAAAAATAAAAAGTCTAGGCAAGTGGGATGGCTCATACTGAGGAGGTACTCATCCACTGACTGCATAGGCAGATGAGAAAACTAGCATCAAATTGATGCTGATTTTTTTGCTCTTTAGCTTAAAGAATTAGATTAGGTCAACCCTTCTCCAAGACATTAATTTTCTTCCTCCTTTATGCTTATTGAATATATTTAATAAGTCACTTTAAGTTGACAGCTTGCTATCTTCCTGTTTCATAAAGTTTCATATTTTCCTGCTCATGCAGGTTCATGTCCATGTTACACCTTAAATGTGGGTGAGTGCGTTAAACTCTGGTCTGAGTCACTGATGTTGTCAGACAAGATGATCTCTTCTAGGTTTGAAGTCCATCAGGCAGGAAAACTTCACTAATACACTCCAGCACAGTGTTGGCCCAGCATTTGTAAAACAGCAATTCATAATGATAAAGTCAGGAAATGTTCAACTGAGAGACAGGTGGATGACTGCTTTCCCCACCTTTTCCAATAAGACTTGTGCAAATGGATGGCATAGATGAGAAGTTGTAGCTGCATGGCTTCTTGGACAGAAGAATGATGCACACATTGTTATTATTTACTTTCAGTGGTACAGAAAAAAAAACCCCAAAAACCTCATATGAGTTGTGTTTCTGACCATGTTTTGAGAAACAAGCAATCTTTACCTTCCAAAACAACTAATCTCTGAACTACTCACATCACCAAATTCCCATATCTCTGACTTTAACTCCACCTACATGGCTATATGCTTATGGTTGACACAAACCTGAGGGAGCTGTTTCATGAAATGCTGCCTTTGGTTGTGGAACTCTTTTTAAGAAATTCCTGAACCCAGAGTGTACTCAGCTATGTATCTAAACTGGAAACTGCCTCACTGACTACACAAAATAGGCAGTGACTTTAAGCAAGGGCATGGTCATGGTCCTGTTGGGAAAACCCTGGAAAGCTTCTGTTTCACCAAGAGAATAAGGGGTTATGTGGCTTAGCCACTACTGCTGGCAGAGCCTCCTCCAGCACTGCCTCACCCCAGAAGCTGCAGCAGCAAATCTGGCTTTCCCAGGATGACTTCTGCCAGCAGCTCTATATCGGATCTGCCTCACCCCACATCTGCCCCTTCCTATGACTGGAGTCCTGGATCCTTAACCTTGTGATGACAGATCCCCATTTTGAGTGTGTTGTGAAGAAGCCTTGAGCTGTCTTTTCCAGGAAATGATTGCAAAGGCAAAAAAATTAAGGGCTTGTTAGGGTGAATGATCAAACATTTGGGGCAGCAAGAGTATGATATACTTGTATGTGGGGATACAAGCTGCAAAGAGCACATTCATGTTTGTGCTTGAAACACAAACCCTGTATTTGCATGGGCCACTGCTGCATGTGATGGACAAGGCAGGTGCCAAGGCAGGTGCTTAAAAGTATGTTCTTCAGACATGTTCTTCCATCTGGTGCAAATTGGTACCAGCTACCTCCGCTTTAATGAACTGAAGCTTGCTTCTACCAGCTGGCCCCAATTTAATTGTATTTTAAATTTTATGCTGTACTGTTTGTTGAGAATATTGAAAACATTCGCTTGTTTCCATGTTGGCTTTTTGACTTCAGTAAACTTCTAGCTCAATGATGATTTCATTGTCAAGACCTCAGATCATGCAATTGCTTCAAGGGGGCGTGTGTGTGGACTTAGGTACTAAATTTGTTTCCTGATACCTAAACAAATCTAAGCTGTTTGTGTATGAAAGAACTGTTCCCTTATTACCAGGAGAGGTAAGCTCTGCCGGACAAGAGCGATCTTTCTCCTCTGTTTGCCCAGTGGCCAGGCAAATTCTTTTTATTGTGTTTTGGTTGTGCCTAGAGGCCAGGTCATGGATCAGGGCCTCCAAGCGCCAGACACTATACACAGGCTTGACAAACAAACGGTTTTTACCCCCAAAGCCTGCTGATTTATACAACCCTCCAGTTACATAAATAACAGTTTGGCTATCAAGGTGTCCTTGTTCCACAGGGACGTTGTTTATGTCAAATGTTGTATTTAATTTTCGCTGTGCTCCGATGAGCACGTGCAGTGCAAGCTGTGCAACACTGGACCAGCCTGGTCCCATGCCATAGTCCCTCCTGCTCCTGCCCCCAGCGTGCCAGGAAGCTGGTGGAAAGACTATGGCTATGTCCATGCAATCCAGCGGTGCAGCACTTTAGAGTGGAGTCGTACAGCTGGCGCTGAGCACCCAGCATCCACGCCATGTGCATTTCAGGGTAGTTTGTTTCAGAAGAACTCTGAGGTGCCCTAAAGGTGGAGGTGCAGCTTCTGGTGCAGTTTCATCTAAAAGGAGAGCAGTTTATGTCTCTGAGATTACTCCACACTTAGAGAGTAGTACGTGGCATTGATGACAAGATTTGCTTCAGAAGTGCATTCCTGACTCTTGTTTAAAGGCTAATTAAATGGTTGTGAGGGCTCTGCCCACCTCAGAATGCAAACAATACTCATCTGGAGATTATACAGTGTCCTTTTCCACCCTCTTTAACTTCCTTCTGAGTGAAAAAATAGGGAGAAAACCACAAGCAAAATGATGAGTTGTATGTGATGGAGAAGAGAAGTCATTTCTTTGACTGTCTGAAATGAGGAAGGCAGGAAATAATGTATTATTTTATTGCAAATATGCATGTGTATTTCTTTGAGAAAAGGACCTTCCTTCAGCAAAATGTGGAGAAAAAGAAGGCTGATCCAACTAAGGTCAACCTGCATTTCCACAACTGGCATGATGTACCACAACATTTTCAGAAAAAGACATCTTTCATCCTTTTCATCTGAAATACACATGGAGTAATTGTGTGCCCGCTGTTAACAGTGGCAAAAGAACATCGGCAATCTTCAGAGTGTAATCTGACAATAAGATGCTGAAGTTAATTCCTAAATGCGTTTAACTGATTAGCTGCACTTTTTTCCCCCCAGGAAACTGTTTCATCTGGCACCATGACATCATTGAAGATTAGATGCAATGTCATATAAATCTGTAGGAAGCCCATTTTTTTAGATCTTAGCATTTCTGAAGCTTTTTTCTTAGTATAAGAAATAATGTACACGCAACTAAGTAAAAGTTAGCTTTGACGAAAGGAAAATAGTTCTCTGCATATTGCTTCTAAATTCAGCATATGTTTCTTTCAGCTATCAGCAAAGGAAATCTGTCCCACATTATATCAGCGTCATATGGGGACAAAATACTTTTTCAAACAAGAGGGAAAGCTTTTTTTTTTTTTTTTTTTTCCATAGAAATGCCCTACCTCTCTGAATCTGGAGACGTGAGTTCTAAAGAAAAACAAGCAACCCACAATGTTCAGTCCCACTCACAATATCTCACAGCAAACATTACTCTATAATCTTTCAAGGTCCTTACCATGTAGTGGTCAAAGTTGAGGTATCCTCCCTTGCCAGTTTTTGAGACAAGGCCAAATGTACACCAACTCAGGGCAGCAGGCTCTAAGCATATATAAGGTTTAGGTTTATCCCCATAACTGTATGAAGCATCGATGGATTAGATTTCATCTACAGCCACTTTATTGGGAGAGAAGTAGGTTAAAAACCAGCAGGTGGCAAAATGACAGCTGTGGAAAGATGAGCCACAAAACTGTCCACAAAAATCCCCAACTTGATTCCCTATTTTTCTCTCATTTTTCAACCCTTTGACCTCTGAGTATTGCAATAGGCCATCAGAGATCCCTAATGGGATAGATACCAGATACCCTATGAAGCAGTGGGGCATAGTCTCTGTATTTACTATTTATTTGAAATACTGTTCTCTATGCCCAGCAGGTCCTCAGAGGGCCATCAGGAATCTGAGGGACTCCTACACTGCCTGGTTAACAGCCATCTAGAGAGAGACATAATGCATACAATGTGGATGAGTTTAGTTTTTCTTTCTAGTTTTTTTGTGAGAGGGACTAAATTCTAGTTCTTTGTCAGATATGCTCCTGAGAAATTTTAAATGTAAAATGTTATTACCTTTGGTACATGGCCTGTTTTTAACCTTGACAAAAATAAAAAGGCCAGAGGTGTCCAGACACCCCACTCAGCCCAAAGTTTATAATTTCTTAAACTTTCTGGCTCCCACGAAGTTTATCTCTGTCCACCATTATGGTTTGCTTGGCTACAAGTGTAAGGAAACCATAGACTGATATTTAGTCTCAGTTTAGTCATTATACAGTCTCTCGGGTGATAAAAAAATCCTGCAGAAATGTCAATAACAACAAATAACCCAGTGCTGTATCATAGAGAAACAACTGTGAAGCAACAAAAAAGAGGCAAGCAAATAATGCTTCTAACATTATTCATCCTGTTCTACCATGTCAGCCCAGTTAGATCTCTCTTCTCTTATTCTTCAGCTGTGCACATTTTTGGTGGTGGGAACTATTGCCATCAGTCCATGGTAGAGTAAGGCTCATTTTCAAGACCAATCTGGATGAGGCTGTGAGCAACCTGCTCTAGTGGGAGGTGTCCCTGCCCATGGCAGGGGGGTTGGAACCGGGTGATCTTTAAGGTCCCTTCCAACCCTGACAATTCTATGATTATTCATAAACTTCATGATATAATCTTTGCTGTGGAGTGCACTGAGATCCTTGCATGTTGTGGAAGTTAAACATATTCATATTACATTTCATTATCTTTGTTACACATATTAAGGACCAGTCTTGTTTATGCCAAATAAAATTGTCCAGCTTTGCCAATCCTATTTTTCTTATCCTTGTGTGGTCATGGACAAGGGTAAATATTTGACTTACATATTGGGTGAAATAAAAGGGTAGTGAGGTGGAACAAAACGAAGTAAAATTCTTCTATGAACTTTTTTTTTCATTCAGTATATCATATCCTGACACAGAAAGTTGCACATTAACCAGACTTGTGACTACATGCTACTTCAATTGTTTTTATTTGGTGCTCTGTATAGCCAGGGGCTTTTTCTATGTATTAATAAACATTACATTAATTTTCCATTGTTACTGGCCTTAAGATATCACAGGTCAAACTGGAGCCTCATGGATCCCACTGGAAAACAAGACCAAAAATGCCACATTGAATCAGGAAGTGATGTCAGTAGCCAGAGTTTTGCTTCCAAACTTCTGTGTTTTACTTGACTTGTGAAGCTGTTTTCCTGTGCAAACCTATAGGCTTAATACTTGTGGGAATGACAGAGGACAAATATCTTACAGTTTTACTGACTATCAATGCATCATTCTTTGACACACTATTAACAATCTGTTGACCTATGTAAAAATTGGAGTTTCAGGGAAAAAGAAAGTGTCCCATGTCTGCTTATCGATAAAATGCTCACACTGCATAGATACATGAGTATATTGAATCGAGCTGCTCGTAGTTAACACATTCAAGATCCTACTTATTGTCAATATCTGACCCAAAACCAATGATTCATGTTCCAAAGAAAATGCTGCTTTTATATTTTTCCACCAGCCCAGTCTCTCGCTACAGACCTGAGCTATTCCCCCAACTACTGCTCTACATCTGGGTGACATGAGAGATAATTGCAGGACGCTTACAGTCCTGATAAACTGTGGTTTCCCTTGCTCTGCAGCCCTTTGAAGTTGCAGACAGTTTCATGATAATTGATAATCTAATCTCTTCCTAGCCTGTTTTCTTTTTTTTTAAAGGCTGCTCTGAAACAGCAAGAAGGGGAAATATTACAGCATAAGTATTGATTGCTGCATGCAGAGGTCACTGTGTGGGGATTACACTTTTATCACAAGGTTCTTGCAAAAGGTGAAGTTTTGGCAAGATCCTAATAATAACTGTGGAGTGCTAGTTAAATATAAGGGGCAGGGGAAGGAAAATGATTTTTTATTCTTAGTACCTTGAGGCTATACACAGCAATTACTATTGCAGAGGCAATAAAGAAGTTGTTAATTACAGGTTTTATACCCTTGTAGCCCAAAGTAAGAATGAAAGGACTAAAGGTTACAAGTGGTACCAAAGAAAGAAAGAAAGACAGAAGAGTTGCTGGAGATTTTTGGTTTTATGTGCAATGAAACAAGTTACTTAATTTACAGGGGGATAAGATGGATCAGAGTCGCAATTTCAGTTTGATTAGGATAAACACTTGAAATCTTATTTAGTATGTAATTTGCTTTATTTGTCATCATATTTTTTCTGTGATTACATGAATAGCTAAAAACCTCCACATTGACTGCTATCGTCCACTGGAGCAAAGCCATTGCATGAGGACAACATGAATGACACTTGTCAGCGCTAAATGTGTTTTGGAGTTATTTTAATGTCTGAAATTCTGGACAGTGGTTTTGTCAGGGACTTTTTCTGGAAATACAGGAGAAGTGGTAAGTAGAGCAGTCACACTTTACAAACAATATAAAAAAAGCACAGATGGTAAATATCTGTGTATTTAGCAAAGGCAATTTGTTTGAAAATGAGAAAAGTTTCCGTTCCGTTCCGTTGGATGAACTTATCCTATGCGATAAGTGATATTCATGAGAATTTGTAGTACTGTACAATATGTTAACTAGGGGCATGTAATTTTCTGAATGCTGACAGGGATAAATATATGCGCCTGCACACACACAAAACTCACACATACTTAACGAGAGCAAAATTAAAGTCTTCTGAAACAAGGCTGATTGATTAAAACTCAACAGACCCACACAAATATGAACACTAATACACATGGCTCATAAAGTGCTTTCAGACCACATCTTTAAAGGGGCAATGCAAACACCACTCACCAGACCAACCCCTTAACTGTGCCAGATGAGAAATGGGATAACCGGCGAGTTAAAGGTATAGCTGCCTCCAAGAATGATTCCTCTCTCCTTTGCCTTTTCTTACCTGATTGTACACTGTTGCAAATTAGTGCTCTTTAACTTGGAGTCAGACTGTATTTCCAGAATACTGGAAATGGCAACATGGTCTGACCTTATCCATCCTCACCCCACTGGCTTTTAAAGTAAAGAACAGAGTGAGAAGGGCTGTTGTAGAGCCCTGTTTTTACACCTTCTGAGAATTCATCCATTCCATTACACTCAACATGGTTGTTTGTAAAATTGGACTTAGGCAGTGATTTATTTGCAAAAAATCAATAAAGTTAAATTTGACAAGGAATAGGTCTTATAAGCCAGGTGGAATTAGATACAACTGGGAAATACTGTGATACTCCAGCATTCTCCTTTTTAATTCCTCTTTCTGCTCTCTCTTTTCTCTGATCTTTTAGATGTGTGTCAGTGCCTTACTTGTAGGTATTTAGATAATACAGACATTACTGCTGCTCTTTCTACTCTACCATCACCTCTTCTGATCACAATAATTGCTGTCACTATCTGTGAAGAGATCCTGATTTCCAGCAGGTGATATTTCTTCACTCATTCTTCACCCTTCTATTAACTACTTTTGTTCTGCTCCTTCTTACTGTTTCTGCAGACCTCCTTAGGCAACCAGGCATTTATGAGTTTCTGGAGGCTTTTTGCATGAGAAATTTGAAAGAAGAATTTGGTGGCTTGCTGCGTAGTTTGATGAGCACTGTAGGTCTCTGGGAACCTCTGGACAGCTGCAAATCCAATGTTTGAGCAATGTGCATACATAGATGATTTGTTCAGATCATCTGCCATGAGTTCAGAGTGTCCTGGGTGCCTCTGGCTCACTACATGTGCACATCAAAGTCGGTCTGTAAGAGTGCTGCAGAGCTGAGATAGCCTGGAACTCTCAGACTCACTGCACAAGTTCTCTGTGGCTCACTTACCATATCTGCTACGAACGTGCATAGGGATCCCTATGATTTTTATTCTTTCCCTGATCTCTCTGCTATGATATAACCTTCATTTCTCTTTCCTCCTCCTACTCTTTGTGCTTCCATATGGTTCCTTTTCCTCACCTTTGTTCTCCTCCCAGGTCTTTGCATTTGGGAATTGCTTTCATCCCAGAATGATTCAAGGAGACTCCTGAGTGTAGTCAGCCTCCCACATTTTATACAAAAGAGAATAATAAACAGAAAAAAACCTATTAAAATAGCTTAAGAAATCCACTTATCCTAAGCATGCAAAATCAAATTCTTTTGGCTTTGAAAACAACATCCCCCTCTTGGATTCTCTTGCACATATTATTTTATTTCCACTGCTTGTCTTTCTCTCAGTTTCCCTTTTCTCTCTGTCCGGATTTTTGACTCTTCACATTTCCACCCTCTACCCCACTCTCCCATTCCCTTTTCCCCATTCTGCTACAGATCATAGACATAGTTTGAATTATCGAAGGGATGGCAACAAGGGCAACTAAACATATGCTTGCTGACTGACTCTGATTAGCCATTCTGTAGAAAACACATAATTTCTGTGTCTTTTATCTCAGAGATAGGAATTGCTATGGAAAACTATTAGCTACTACTGTAGCCCATGTCAGAGTCAGGTAAGGAAGCATGTAGTAGGTTTATATAGATAAAAACTTCCAGTGTACCTAATGTTCTATTGTTTTGTTTCTGACCAGAACTCTATCTCATTTTTGCTAGGGTTTCTATAAAACAGTAACTTTAGTACACATCTTGCCACATGACTGAGCTTTTGTATTTACGTATTTTAAATATGTGACCTTTACAAAGATGGGGGGGGCGGGAGTAGGAAAAGCTGCGCTTCATCTGTTGAGGCATCAGACATACATTACAGAAAAGGCAGAAGGCTGACACCTCTTTTCCTCCACCTCCAAAGAACTTCTGGGTATGTTTACAGTACTAAAGGTTTTCTTCTTAATTCAATATTTGAAGGTTGGACTAGATGATCCTTGAGGTTCTTTCAAACCTGGTATTTTATGATTCTATGATTAATATATAGGTTGATCCTAGTTTCTTGGACGGATTTAATGTCCATATTTTCAGAGTTAAACTTTTTTTCCTGGCTTGTTTGCTTTCCCTAGCAGTGTTTTTGTGTCTGTTCATAACAACCTTCCTAATGGGTGCTGTTTCTTCTGTGACATCTCCTCTATCTGTGACAGGGCTTTTTTTTTGATGCAAGTTCCGGCAAATATCTGAATAGTGAGGAAAAGTACTTTTAAATTTTTCTCCTTTTCTGGAGAGCTTTTATACATGTCTCATATTCATGTCTCATGGAGATGTACAATTTCAGCTCCATTGTGGTCTGCATCCCTCTTTAGAGGTAAAAACTCCAGCCAAGTTTTACACTTACCCTTTGGTGCCTGCAAATTAATTACATGAGCTCTGTTAACAGTGAGTAATCTGAGTTGTGCCTGCCCATCACAGAAAAGTATAAGCAGTGTTGGCTTTGTGTCTGCAACTGAATGAAGAATTAAAAAAAACCAACAAAAAACCCAAAAAAACAACAAATCAACAACAAAAAAACCCACTTTTTGTGGGTGCAAAGTACAACTTTCAGTCATAATGCAAATGAAGGAAAGTTATATACATATATTAAATACATAGTAAATATCTGTAGTTCAATCTGTTTAAAATTAGGTGAAGTGAAACTATATGAAAAGTCTGGCCCGAATTCAAAAAAAAGAAAGAGAATTTTCCATCCAGTCCATCACCCTGTGTATTACTAATCCTTTTGTGTTCAGGTATTTCAGCTCATATGATATGTAGGGTCTGAGACCCCTGAAGCTGTAGGACTCACAGGAAAAACTGTTGCAGTAACAGCACTGCCTGTGTGCTCTTAAGCTGTCCTTTTTTTGTGCTTTTTTTTTTTTTAGTCCCTGTGGACAGAATGCCATTGTTTCCCACCTCTGTATCCAAAGTGTGCTACATCTATGCCTTGAAAAGAATGTAATCCTGAATGGTATATCTTGCTGTACCTTTGTGAATTGAAGTACACACTTGAGAAAATGTCTTACTGAGATCATCTGCCCACCTTCAGCAAACACAATTAATGGAAACACTGCAGCTTCCCATCATATAATTTCTTAAATTCATCATTTTAAGTAACAAAAGAGTTCATAAATATCAGTCTGTATCTCCTTTGGGCATCAAAGGCAACATTTTATTTTTGTTAACTATGAACTGATGATTCTGTAGGCTAAATTTTTGAGTAATGTACTTGTACAGTTGTAAGGACAATTATTATTTGCTCCTGCAGTTATAAGGCCAGCTATTGACAAACACTGTGAGCCTTTGTATCTGCAACTGAAATAAATTAATGACCAAAATGATTAGGCTTTTTGTAACCTAGCGTATGCACATCTAGATGATATGAGTGTTCCATATGTGTAACATGGACAGAAGTGTGTATGAATTCACCTAGCAGACTAGAGTTTCAGTTAATTTTCCTGTATGATGGATTTGCTCTGTGTTTTTCCCGTGTAGTTGCACTGGAGGCAATACGGGCACAGAAAACTTCAGTGTGCTAACATGAAGTTGATATGTGTCTATGGAGGTTTTTATTATTGTGGATAAGGTTTTCTCTTCCCTGGGAAATCCCATTTATCTTTTCCAGAAACTACAGTGGTAGCAGATACTTTAGGATGATCACGAAAGCGAATTTTGCCATTTTTTTGTAAGCAGACAAATAAGATCTATTTAAAGCTTAAATGAAGAGTCATCAAGAATGTGCCAATCCATATCTGATCAACAGCTCATCAAAAATTTGTTTGTTTTGTTTTGGTTTTTTTTAGAAATAAAAACCATTCAAGACTTCGTATATTATTTATATTTCTGTGGACAACACGGGTCACCTAGTTACAACATGGTTATGGTTATGCTACCTGCAGCATTCAAGAGGAAAATGTATCTGGGAAGAAAACAGTGGATTTCCCTCATTTGTTACTCTCTATTTCACATAGCAACATGATAAGGTTCTGCCCCTTTTGAGTGTTTTATTCACATTCTCTCTCCCTTCCCTTTGGTTTTCTTCCTCACATCTGATTCCTTCCTTCATGCAAGTCGATAGGGAGAGGAGATTTGTTAGCCTGAGTGTCCATATTCTGATCTGTAACAAGGGACTTGGATGTCTATGGGCTGTGTGAGATGCACTCTGCCACTCTCAGAGCTACTTGCCTACAGAAGAGCAGGCATCAAATGCTCTGTGGGGAATAAACTCAGGTTGTCTGTCCTAAACTATTACTCTAATACTAAATTCCTTTTAGTTTATCCTGCATCTTAAAAAGGTAGGTAGAACTGATGTCATTTAATAGCCAGGATATTCATAGGAATGACCTACATAGAGAGGACACAGTCTGTAAACAAAATTGCATTTTGTTCATTAGCTACAGTACAAATCAATTCTGGGAAACAGAGACATCCTAATAAGACATTTTTTAGTACCTCTATCATCAAGGTGAACCTTAAAATAGTTTTGTAATATGCACATATAATAATAAATTATTAACCATACAGAGATAAACTGGAGCCATTTGAAAACATCCATCTGATATTTATAGAAAGGATATTCTGAGGATTATGAATAGGGCATGTATTTTACATTGTATTACTATACTAAGGGGTAGGAGAAATAGAGCTACGTCTAACTTCTTCACTGAGGTTATTCCTAAATACACCGTGTGCAACCTGCAGGAAGCGTACTCCCCTGTATTTTGTAGGTTTGGAAACATGAATTTCCAAGAGGATTACACCAGGGGTTTCCATAATTCATTTTCCTCTCTGGCAATGACTGGCATGTATTCACAAGTGAGTGTTAAATGTGATAAATTTGTAAACTAGATTCCAAGGCAATCAATTAGCTACGTGAAGGCTACTAATCTGGGATTACTTATGCTCTGGATATATTCTAGCAGCTCTGCCTGCACTAACAGTGTGTTAAATGGTGGAAAAGCAATGAAGTGATTTGTGGTGATTGCTACAAAAAACACACAGTCTATAGTCTGAGACAGGTCAGATGAAAATGCATCTAGAGATTAGCAATGTAGAATCCCTCAGATAGATCAATAAGAATATCTAATACCGCTGTGACCTAGAGGAAGCAGCCTAACAGAAAAGGAAAACTTTCAAGACTGATAGAAACAAAAAAGGTTCAGGAAACTCTGTCAGAGTAAAGGGCCAACACACGTCTGGACAAGAGAGTCAAGATCTAGTGGCTCAATAGATGAATCAGGAAGGAGAGAGTTCAGAAGAAAATGTTACATGTAGTAGAATTTGAATGGTGTGCATTAGAGGTTCAGAAATAAAAGGCTCACAGAAAAAAAAAAAAATTGCATTGAATGAGGTCTTTCCCTTCCAAAAAAAAAGCTGGAAAAGCTGGATATCCCCAGAACCCAATATACTGTCAGTTTTAGAATACAGATAAATTACAGCCATTCAAAAGCAGTAAGGTAGATCAAGTGGTTGGTATGTTTACCTGTTTTTCACTAGCAGCATTTATTGTTCAGAGTCATAACATCTTTATAAAAGAAGAGAGAAGATTCAGGGGCCTCAGATGGGCTACAGAAACTTTCATTTCTAGGTGTCAGGTTTGGGTCCAGCCTGGTTTTTCTGAGGCAAATGCTTTTACCCTTGCACATTGTAGCTGTGCAGTTTTCACTCTCTGTCCCTGTGTGAACAAGCCCACCCCAGTTGGAGTCCACTCTTGCTCCTGAAACCCTCCTTTTCCCATGTCTGCCACACCTGTAGCCTGCCTGTGTTCAGGCCACTTCACAGTAACTCACACCACGGACCACTTTTAATTGGAAGAGAAATAAAACAGTTCTGAAATCAACCAAAGGCATTAAAGAAATTGCAAGCAGTTCCTTGTAATCACAGCTTAGCGAAAGAGAGATTGTAGTCTCTGAAAGGAATGATAACCCCAACCAATAGACTGTATGCTACCAAGTTGCCCAAAAAAGAAGCATTGCTTACGGGACGTCAACCCATCTTTATCTGTCAGCAGTGAAAACACAAGAAGGCTTGCCCTTTTGAAATGTAAACAGAAAATTATGCCTCCAACACAAACCCAAGCCATTAAAAAGGCAGCTTTTATTCCTTCTCATAATGTTCAGGAACATAAGGCAATAGCACTGATGTGGCTCCACAGCTGTTGCCAGGGGAAAGTAGGAATGTAGCCTGCCACATCTGGGGTGACATCTTTGAAGAGGCACTTAATCTGCAGTGCTGAGGTATGCTAAGCCTCTTTGCTTTTCTTTACCAGTTCTCAAGCTAATACTACTCCTGGAGAGCAATGCTGATTTCAAGTCAATGGGTGAGATGAAAGAACAATTAAGGACAGTGATGCTTTATGCATTGTGGAAAATATAAAGACAGGACAATAGCATAATTCCTTGATCACTCCGGCAGAAGATTTACTTTGCCACACTTAAAAGTTGTAGGCTCCCAGCTTCTAAAACAAAAATGACAGGAATTTTTAATCACTGAGTGTGTGTTTTGTGAATTGAAGGGGGCCATTGAAAGACTGGAAAATAAAAGGTATCTGCTGCTATTACACTGATGTGTTTCTATTGCATCAAAGCCTTTTCTTCTCCATAGCTCTTCAGAAACAATTTGCCAGTATTGCTAGGCAGGCATTACACAAAGAAAGACATCAGGTAAAGAAACACAAGAGAGGCTTTAATAAGTAAGAATGCCTTTATGGCACTATTCCCATTTTCTAATAATTGAAAAACTCAGATGCCAGACCTTTTTTGGTGGCTGATTAAAAAAAAAAAAAAAAAGAGAGAGAGGTGAGAGAGAAATTCTGATCTCAAATGTCTAGTCCAAACTTTCGTCTTGTTTGGGGAGTGTAACATTTATTCCAAAAGCAGAATACAAGGGAGAGTTACAATAGGGTAGTTGGACATTTCAGTCTTTAGATTGCTGTGTTACACTGAGGTCCAAGCTGGTTCCATTGTGCTAAATGCTGAAGTACAGAATTAGGATATTACAATTTAAAAGCAGGCCCTGCACTTTAAATAAAAGTTCTTTATGCATGAAATGACTTTATTTGTGAATGTTTTAGCAGCTTTTACATCCGGGTGTACTATATGTACATCTTGCTACCCCAGTTATGAGCTTACCTTTATACATGGATACCTGTGTATGTTTATCCATATAAACATACATATCTACTTGCATGCAGACATACATTCCCACGCAGTTGAGGCTTATTTTTTCATTATAAAATTTCACCCTTCTCATGTATGCGAGCCTTTAGTACTAACTGAGAGTGCACTGTATTCAAGTACTGTTGGGAGAACGTGTTGGTCAGTTAAAAAAAATCTCACCAAAGCAGAAAACTGAGAATGAGCCCAGACTACCATGTTGGACCAAAACTCAAGAGGATGTTCAGTGATGGACCAAAACTCATGGACCAGCCACATCTTTTTATTAAACAGACATGCAAAAGTAACAAAAATCCTGGTACTCAAAAATCACTCTGTTTAAAGCAGATTTTTCAGAAATTTCAGGAATTTATAATAGCTATAACTGAGTTGAAAAGGAAAATAACCCCGCAAAGTCAGAGCAGTAAGCCATTATTCCATGTATGAACAGTGTCCCTGAAAATGTGCAATACAGGCTAGGGCCTGTGGTAGAACCACAGAGAGATTTTAAGCATCCGGTCAGGTTCACTGGAGAAGGTTCTGTTTCCATTCTGTCTCTGATGGGCTGTGTCTCTGGATGGGTCATTCAGGCTTTGACTGGAACCTCGTTAACGTAAAGAGAAAGCCTCTCGTTGACTTTGGTGATTGTTAGACTGGGATCTGTGTTTCTGCTTCTCACCTGGATGCCACTAATGTTCATTGTATGTGTTTGAAATCTGGAGCCTTTCTTTGCTTCAGTATTCTCTCTTAGTGGACCTGTGAACAGACAGCCTAATTAGTGTTATCAGTGATAACATTTGAATACATAATCTTATTCAGAGACCCAAAAAGATAAATAATACACCATATAAAAATTTGTAAAGATGTGCTAGGAAAAAAAACTAAGAAAGAAAAGTCATATTTATATCTGAAAAGTTGTTAAAGATCTTCCTAAGGTTAAGGATCAAAAGTCAGTCATTTCTTTCTGCAGTCATGGTAGGATTTGTGCATTTAAATTGCTGTTGCTCTGTGGCTGAACGATGATGTAGAAGAACGGGAATGGGGAAGAGAAGCACTGGGTGAATGATACAGAAACCATGTCAGTACTTTGAGTTTTTGGGATGTGCATCAGGTTTGCTGGATTGGTTCCCAGTGTTCATTTCTCAATAGACCTTTCAGTTCCTTTTTTTGGGGTACAGTTTTCTATTGATACTGTGAGACCTAGTTCAGTATGGAATTCACAAAAGCAATTTCTGTCTTGTTGCATGATCTTTAGGACTTTTATTTTTATATTTTTTTTTGAGCTTTAGCATTTTCCACTGCTATCTAGCTGGAGAGGAGGTCAAATCCATTCCCTAAGACTGTAGCACCTTCTGCTTATGATGTCACTTTAAGCCAGTGGCCCTGATGGGAACCACATGCCTAAACCTGGTAACAAGTCTTGACTCTTGTCCAGGAGTTTTCTTACTGTAATATATACTCAGCCTCAGTGCCATGCAAAGTGGTAGGGACTTGTTAATCATATCAAAGATCATTATTATATTATTAGTTCATTTATGTTGCTGACAGATACAGAAAGCAGAGAATTCTGTTTTCAGCTGTTTCTCACAAAACAGAAAGAAGGAATCAGGTCACCTGAGTCACTTCAGCAGCTCACCTCAATTAGCAGTGAGATAAAAGGTGAATCCATAGAATAGGTGGAACTTTTACTAAAATGCTATGCACAAAGATACCTTTTTATCCAAGATCTTTTGAATTTTCTAGGTACTTGTAAAAACACCCAAATAATCTTTTAAAGCTCAAAGAAGTGATCAATGCCATTTTACTAAATAGAAATTTACAGGTGATGGGAAAATTGTACATTGTAAGAATTACAGAGCTTTACCTGTTACTAAATCTGGTGTTAGGAATATTCTCCAGACACTGAACTATTCTTATGCAATAAGGTTAAACCTTACTGGTTTTACTCAGGATCTGGAACCAAGTATTTTTAATTTTTTTTTGGTGACAAAGCACTAAAGTAGAAAGACTCTATCTACTCTAGTGCTGTTTGGTGACAAATTTCCAAGGACTTTGTGGGCCTTGGCTCTTCTATAAACTCTGTTCATTCCAAAAAGTCTGCAGCATCAGGTTTACTTGTGAAACACCTAGAGCTGCTTAGATTTCACTGCTTGGGATGAATTGCTTTTCTCATGTTTTTCAATGTTCCAGCCAAAATCAGAAACAGCAGAAACACATTCAAAGAATCATAAAGCAAAGACAAGTCAAGCTCTATGGTAAAAAGATACTTCAGAAAATTCCCACATTTATCTAAGTTACATAAAAAGAGTAAGTTGCAGACTTTCACATGGAAATTCTTTTGCTTGATCAGCTTTGTGCTCTGTAAATTTCCAAATGAGGTCTGTTCAAGTGATAGGTAATGACACAGATCTAACAACTCAGAGCACATAGAAAAAGCAGAGGAGAATGGGTTGGACCATATCTCCTACATCTTCATGTCTCCTACATCACAGAAGTCTCTTTGAACCGCTAGCATTTCAAGTGGACAGATAACATTCCTTTTCTTCTTCTTCCCTTCCTTTGAAGGCCTTCATTTTGACCCTGTGTGGGAAAGGCAAAATCTATCTCTTTTTTCACATAGCCAAAAAACAGCAGAGCATTTGGTCTGTTGTATTTTGATATTTAAGTGGACAGCTGGAAGACTTAAAAAGGCCTTAAAATGTCATGCATTAGATATGTAAAATAAGGTGGTAGGTGGGTGAAGTAAACAGCAGAGCAGGGCTAGACAGGAACAGGGAAAAGGCTGTTTTAGAAAATGAAATGGCTTTTGGCTCTGGAAGAGCCACATCTGAGTGCTGGTCCCAGTCTGCCTGTGGTAGCTCGTTGTGCATATGGAACACTGCCACTTTAAAAATCTATTTACAGGTGCTGTGTCTGTATGGACAAATTATTTTCTATAATTACCCATATTCTTTTAAATAAAAGATCCCCAGGAGTCCCTCAGATGATAATGCAGTAGAGTGACTGAGCCACACAACGCAACATCTCCCTCCCCAGAAGCAGCCATTGAGGTGAGGTGAGCTGAAGCTGCCCCAGCCACAGCGGGTAGCTCAGCACACTCGCTTCCCTGAAGTGTAGATTTCTGAATGGATACCAGTTCCCTCCCCATTCAAACTATCACGCCATCCCACCACTCTGCGTGTGCTAGCTTGCCCAGCTGTACCCTTTTATGCTTCATATAGATAGATACACAAAAGCTTTCTGCCCTAAACAGTAGTTCTGCTTCCAAATTAGGCACATTCTCATTAAAATACACATATATGTATATGTATATACTCATAAAGCCTGTAACTGGAAGCCCAACTGGGCAAGCTGTTGGGCCATGAGCAAACTTGGGAATAATACAAGAGAGAACACAACAAAAGCCAAACTGCCACCTTCAGAAAGAAGTGGATTGCATTCAAGCACAGTGGGTTAGAGCATTCCCCATGTATCTCTCTCAAGGCAATTTGAGTTCCTCTTCATTTTACACTGCTATGACTGAGATTAAAAGAGACCAGAATGTCATCCTTTGCTGTTAGATGCTCTTATCCAGTGCCTGTAGCTTACTGCACGTGTACACATATGCACATAACTGTCTCTTTGATGCTGAAGGTTTCATATTTATTTGCCTCGTGTAACAGTTACAATCAACAAATACAGTTAAGTAATAAATAGCAATCTCGAGTAAGAACAGACTAAGCCAGCTCAATATTTTATGCCTTTCCACAAAGGAAAACCAGCCTGGAAATGTTTCTAAAAGTGCAAGTGTAAACATGAATCTGGCTCTGAATAGTCACGGAATTGGTAAATAGTTTCTTAATAACCTTTTTCACTCCTGTGCCTTCATCAGGAGATAATTACACAAGTCCAATATTAAGTGCATGGTGCTCTGAAACAAGCTCTGGGTTGTCATCCACTATATCACTTCCCTTTCAGTCTTCTAATTCTTCTTCTTTCTCCTATTAGACCACAAGGTGATGGACACACTATATGCTTCCCAGGTATACTCACTGGGTCAAAATATTTTTTGTGATCTGTATAAATATTTTTATTTTTGCCTAGTGTGAGCCTTTAAAATGCTACTATGTGAGACTGGAATCTTACCTGAGTTAATGCCTATGAGATCCTCCAGTACTGTACCAAGGCAAGAAAATGGAAACCCATCTATACACACATATGATGCCAGTCTCTAATCATGCTAATTTCTAATGTTTAAATATATTATTTTGTGGTAGCAGGGTGTACTAGAGTAATTGGAAATTCCCTGACATTCAAGACTGTGAGTTCCCATCAATTCAAACCTCATTTCCCTGTGTGGTCAAAACAGCTTTGACAGTTGAAATGAGTAAGAAAAAGAGACTTCTCTGCTCTGCAGATTGCAGTGTGATACGGAAATGTCCTAAGAAACAAGAAATGAACTGGGTCAGAGACTAGGAGCAGGAAAGCTAGGCAGATCTGTATGAGCTAAGGCAGTTTTTCAGGTTTTCTTAGGCAGAAAAGTTTTGTGATCCAAGATAGTTCATTTAAACCTATCTGGGCATCTCTGTGCTCAGCTGCAGAAATCTGAGGAGGTTTCATTTCACCCAGCTTAGATGACTACAGTATGTATATTGTTTAAGCTAAATTTTTACAGGACTCTTATGGATACAAATAAATACTCTGAAGAGACCATTTACCCAATCTCTTTTAAATGTTTATATTTGGATGAGATAAACCTCACCCTTTTCTCTCCACTGAATGTAGAAGGCTGAGACTTCTAGAGACAACTAGATGTTAAAATGTAAAGCAAGGGAGATAAATCCCCATCTCTATCTTTTCAGACAGCTAGAAGAAAACACTCATTCTCTCAATGCTGTGCTAATTCTGAATACTAGATGCAGCAATGTAATCAAGAAACCTAAATTAATATGCAACAGAAATGAGCGTAGTTTATTGGTTGTTGTGGCTTTGTCTCCCTCTGATGGTTGGACTGCAAGAACCTTTGGGGGTATGTCATCTCATTAATATACAAGATATTTAGATCCATATGTCTCTGGGTGCTCTGCTGAGGAACCATGTGGAAATCCTACGTTGCATCACCATACTAGCCTAATAAATGACCAAAGCCACTGCATGTCAGAAACCAGTGTTCATTTGGTTAAAGATCTCATTATTTGAGGTCTTTATACAGGTAGTGGCAGAACTATCTGGAAAATGAACTACTGCCTTCCCCCTCTTTTATGTTCAACCCCTATTTTCTCACTGAAGAAGGATAAAAAGAAATGTTTACTGCAAAGGTATCCAGATACACGAACAGTGGTTGAGCTCTGAACTCAAAACTACCTCTAGCATTGAACCACATTCTACCTTACACTGGTCTGTCAGTCTTAGAAGCCATTTCACTTTGTCCATCTCTTTGGTAACCCTAACAAAAACGCATACAGAAGGTGTCTGTGGTTTCCAAGTCAAGTATTGTAGTCCAGAGCTACACAACTGCATATAACAATGCTATATCCCGAGATTAAAAGACTTTAACAGTTTGTTAATGTAACCACTAATATTATTTCTAAAGCCTAGAGAGGAGCATTTCATTAATCAAATAAGCTGTCAGCTCCAATCACAAGGCTTAAAAAGCCAAATCTATTTACAAGTGTTCTGAAGAAGACCATTAACCATTAGCAATCAGGAAAGAAGGTCGCCGTCTTCCACAAATCCTGGCTCAAGTTTCAGTCAGCAATAAATAAGGCACTGTGAGCTATTTGCTTTTAACAAAAAAATAAACTCTAAATTGCAGGTTAACAAATCTTAAAGTGAGGTGAGGGCCTAAACCAGACGTATTTCAGGAAGAAGGAGTTGCCCCCCACAATAAAAACAAAGGAAGATACCTCAGTGTAAATCAGTACTCAGAAACCAGTGAAGCCAGTTAGAAAAAGTTGATACCTAGTACAAGGTGCAAATTTCTCTCTAGATAGTGTGCACTACCTCTGTGTCTTTTTCAGTGATCTAATTTGAACCCCTTTCTAACCTCACGGCTAGTGAATCTTTCCAGTTGTACTAAGGGACCTACATCTTTTTTGCTCAGCATTTGAATTTATAGTATTTGCATTAGGTAGCATAGGAGGAAGAAATCTGGCCTCATGCCTGTTAAAAAAGAAGATGCACTTTGGACTTTAAACTGTATCATTAGTTTTGCATTTCCACCAGTTTGTGTGGTGGTAACTTGGGTTTTTTTCAACAATTGACTCCATACCAATGCAGAATCAAAAGTGAGTTTGTGTACACGGAGTGAAGCAAGTGCATCTGACCTGTGCTACGAAAAAATTAGTAAAATACTGTAAAAAAAGTTCCCAGTAAAATGCTGTATGCTTTGTAATACTGCCACATTATTGGCAAGACCTAGATTTCTCAGAAAAAGTAGGAACAGTTTTAAGGGCTTCAGTTCACACTCTAATTTTGGCCAATGATAACAGAAAATTTGCAATCATAGAAATTAGGAGATTTGTTTGAGCTCCTTATACTGCAGAACAGTTCAATATAGAAGGAGTTCCTGCTGGTCTCGTTTTGATTTTAGTTACTTATCTTGGAGTCTATTTCCCTGTCAGCGTTTCTTTGCAACATGTTCACGGTAAAGCTGTCTAAACAGGTCACAGAGAAGCTGATGAATTTTGCAAGCTTAATATTCTGATGGACCTGTCAGTTTGAACCATGTTGAGCAAAGGGACCTGACAAAAACTGTAATGGTCAGCTTCCCAAATTCTGACATCAGCTCCTGTGCTCTGCTCTGCTTCCCCCTTCCCAGCGATGCTTCTAATGACATTCTCCAGTATCTGAGTCAGGAACTGCTGCACCTTGACTTTTTTGCAGATCCATACAGTCAAGCACATGGTCTGAAAGAGTGGTCAGCAGCAGAATCTTCAGAGAAATGTTCATGAACCCTGAAGCAGGGTCATAATGTGATCTCTGTAAATCTCATCTTTAAATCTCTTATCTAAGGAGAAGGTATCCTTAAGCATGAAGGTTAATTATTATCTTAGATCATATATTAAAAAAATTAATTAACACCATGGTGTTACTTTTCTGAGGACTTTCACTGAATTCTTGTCCCCAAAGACTTTCTGTTGTTTTCAGTTGAACCATCTTTTGTGGATCAGAGTAGCCTTCATAAAACATCCCCATGTCTCCTCCTTTTGGGAAGCAGTTCATCTGGAATTCCTTGTTTGTATTCTGTGTTGACTCAAGAGTTACTGTTTGATATTTTGTCTTTTGGATAAGTCTCTTTCATTTTTCAGAAAGGAGAGACTGTTAATATGCAGCGAAAACAGGTGGGAAGGTTATGGTTATGCCAGGGAAGGTTATGGAATAGATCGTCTTGAGTGCCATCATGTGACATGTACAGGACAATCAGGTGATCAGGCCCAGTCAGCATGGATTTATGGAAGACATGTCCTGCTTGACTAACCTGATCTCCTTCTATAGCAAGATGACCCTCATAGTGGATGAGGGAAAGACTGTGCATGTTGTTTACCTGAGCTTTAGCAAAGCCTTTGACACCATTTCCCACAGTGTTCTGCTGGAGATGCCGGCTGCTCATGGCCTGGGTGAGGATACTCCTCACTGTCTGAATAGGCAGGCACAAAGATTTGTGTTGAATGGAGGTAAATCCAGTTGGTGTCCAGTCACAAATGGTGTTCCCCAGGGTCCGGTATTAGGGCAAGTTCTGTTTAACATCTTTATCAATGATCTGGGCAAGGGGATCGAAGCACCCTCAGTAAGTTTGCAGATGACACCAAGTTAGGTGGGAGTGTTGATCTGCTTGAAGGTAGGGAGGCTCTGCAGAGGAACCTGGACAGACTGGGTTGATGAGGCCAATGATATGAGGTTCAATAAAGCCAAGTGCTGAGTCCTGCACTTGGGTCACAATAACCCCACACAACACTACAGGCCTGGGGAGGAGTGGCTGGAAAGCTGTCCTGCAGAAAAGGACCTCAGGTTGACAGATAGCTGAATAGGAACAACAGTGTGCCCAGGCAGACAAGAAGGCCAACAGCATCCTGGCTTGTATCAGAAACTGTGTGGCCAGCAGGACTAGGAAAGTGATTTTACCCCTGTACTTGGCACTGGTGAGGCCACACCTTGAATACTATATTCAGTTTTGGGCCCCTCACAACAAGAAAGATATCAAGGTGCTGGAGCGGGTCCAAAGAAGGGCAATGAAGCTGATGAAAGGTCTAGAGAGTAAGTCATGTGAGAAGCAGCTGAGGGAGCGGGAGTTGTTTAGCCTGGAGAAAAGGAGGCTGAGGGGTGATTTATAGCAATAACATCTCCACAACTCTAATAAGACCTCTACAACTACCTGAAAGGAGGTTGGAGAGAGGCAGGGGACTATTGGCATTTAAGACACATGCAGATGTGGCACTTCAGGACATGGTTTAGTGGTCATGATAATGTTGGGTAGACAGTTGGACATGATGATATTAGAGGTCTTTTCCAACCTTAATGATTTTATTTTTCAATGATTCTATGAAATGTAAGGTCTTTGTAAGCTTATTTCACAACAGTATTTAAAAAGTGTATGGAAATATATGAAATATCAGCATATAATAGATAAAATGCCCTTTAAAACATATTGTTGAGATTTGTCCTACTACCTTTAAGAGTAAGTGCATGTGACTCATCAAACTGTTACACAGTCAAGACTTTCAAACGTGATTCTACGTTGCTGCCTGCTCTCTGGCTCTGAAGAAGACAATATGTTTGGTGTTACTTGAATTCAAACAACATACCATCTTTGATTAGTGTGCAATTTTGTAGCAGCTTCTATGTTTGCTCACTTATACTGATTTTTCCTCTCCAGTCTTTTATTCATGTTCTTGAACACTAAGGGGAAAAGGAGCTATGAATGAGTAGATTACCTGTACAAATCAAGATGCAGAATTTCATTCATTAATTCCTGCATGCCATTTCAAATTCAATTAATCTTTCTTTATTTTCAAGTGATGGAAACCCCACTATGGCTGTGGGTAACCTGGCCTTGTAATTTTTCATCCATCACTGTGAAAAAATGTTGCTGTATTTTCAGTCTGAGTGTGTCTAGCTGCAGCTTCCAAGCTTCAAATATAGATAAGATATTGTTTTATTTTAACAGTTTATTTTTCTACAAAGTTATCCTGCTTTTGCCAGTTAATCAGGCTACACCATTCCCCTATGCAATCCCTATTTCTCTTTCTCACTTTCAGTCTTCGTTCACCCCCTGGATTGCGTATATTATCATGTACTGTGTCCATTCATCTGCTGTCCTCAACACTACCTACACTCAGCATCCCAAATTCACCTCTTTTTCCATGTGAACACAGTGCATGAGCCAGTCTCTCTGTTCCAGTAAAGTAAATCTCTAACTGATCCTCAGTCAACTGCTGCCTGCAGTTTCAGTTTTTCTGCAAGGTCCCAGATGTTGGCCAGAGGCAGCCTGTTGTCCACTGTGTTGGGAGCTGCATTAGGCTCTTGCAGTGAAGGTTTGTGATGAGGCTCAGATTATACTGCAAGACATTGCAAGGGAGGATCTCTATCAGACAAATGGGATGCAAGCAATTCCTGAACAACACATGCTGCACCATCATGTTATTTTCTGAATGAACAATGCCATCGAGGTTGGGTTTTTTCCTAAGCATTGTTGCGATGTCACAACCTACCAAGCAGTAGTTGTAACCTACAAAGAACTAAAGTTTTTTTTCTCCATCCATAAACCTGTATGGTGCGTATTGGTGGTCTCTGAACATGGACCAAAACAATCCATTGAGTTTTCAGGTTTCTCTGCTCTGTGTGTTACAGACTAAACTAGTTCCTTGCTTGCTTCAGGATCCAGACACCATCAGAGTGGCCTAAACCCACATCTCCTCTAATCCTCTGTGGCACTGTGCTGATTATGGCTTATTATTTACAGAGTTTCAACAGCTGATTGTTCAGGATGTTCAGACTGAAAAGCTGAATATGGCCAGACAGGGAAGAAACAGAAGTTTGAAGAAACATAAAAAGCAGTGGAAGTCAAATGACATTCTTTCTCCTGCTCCTCCTCCCTTCAAGCACTCACGCAGATTTTGCCTTCTTAAGCACTTTTCCAGTGACCTTTTTTTTTCCTTTCCCTTTTTAAATTTCTCTCTGTGTATACTGAGAGGAGAAAAAAGGTACACAGCCATTTTTACGAGAATGTTGACTGAGGGTGGTCACCATCTGTGCAAACTGTCTGAAATTGTGACTTCCTCTTTGCCTTCTTTTCCATCCGAGAGAAAACCTCACTTCTTAGGTAATCCAGGAATATTATGATCCATTACCCTCATCATCATCCTTCCCCACATTGCACCTCCTTCACTTGGCATTTTCCAGTCAAAACATGCTTGAAAGGGCTTCTTTAATAAAATAGACATCCTGTTTAACATTTGAGGAGATGACTAGTTAACACCAGCAGCTCTGATGTGATTATTTGTGTATCGAAACAGAGAGGCCTAGCATGTCTGTTTAATTAGCATAGCAAATAATCAAGTTTACCACTTATTTACAGGATGAGGAATTTGCCTCTCCTTTTCCTTGCTCTTCCTTCCTCCACTGCTGCATGTTAGACCCGTAGAAACCTAAAGGATGACATCTAGGCCCATAGAATTTTGTAGTTTAGCAAAGATAGGTAGCAAACCTGCCTAACTAAAACTGAGCAAAACTCTAATGTTTGCCTCTTACACTAAGACTTTTCCAAGTACATCTTGTTTGGTTGAAGACAGCACTGCCCCAGGTGCTATCGTGATCACTAACTGAAGGTTACAGTGCATTCATACGAGTGTTTCCTAACATAGTTCAAATCAAGCTGCTGGTTACTGCTAACTGATCTGATTTTACCTGAAGAAGTTTTTGGAGCTCTCCTGGCATAGAGCTGATTGTGGTCTAGGCCAGAGACTTGCAATAAGGGTGCTGAACAGTGGGAAAGGACATAATAATTATCTGCACAGCTGCTTGTGAAATGGACATCTGCCTATAGTCTTAACCTATAGACAGATGTCTTTTAGGTCTATCTGTGCCTACTAAAACAGTCACTACCCTCCCAGCATCTTGTTTCTGCCCATGTGGGATCTGGAAGCCCTTCAGATCAGCTCCTTAACCCAACCCTGTCCAAAGGAGCCAGACAAACATCAGGGGAGTGCTCTGCCAGCTCTTCTGTCTGAAATAAGGTGAAGTCTGACAATCTTGAACAAAAGAAGCAGGGAAGACAGACTATTTATCTTGTATTCATTCCTGACAGAACTGAGACCATGGACAACTGGTTTAGTTGTATTTAGATTAAGGGTTTGCAGTAATTTACGTGCAGTATTTGCTGTTGGCTAATGCAGGTAAACCTGCACAATGCAAACTGAGTTTGGAGATCTGTCTTTTAAAATGATCCTGATCTTATACATATATGCTTAAAAGTGGTACTTCTGTAATTTATTATCACCATATTTTCACAGGGTTTCATGACACTGGTGCTAACAATGCCCTTCACACTTCTATGGTAACTTCCATGTGAAATCTTATAAATTTTATAAATAATACTGCAGAGCAGCTTGGCTTCTCAAAATGCTGTGGGAGGAGGGAGCCGGGCACTGTGGTTCTGGATCTCTATGTGAGTTAAGAGAATAGCCAAAGAAGTTGGAGTTGCAACGTCAGATCAAAGAAAAGTTCTCTGAAGGAGAAAGTTGCAGGGGCAACAGGGAGGCTAGTTGAGTTTGTGAGCATTAGGATTACTCTGTGATCCTTTTTCAGGAACTCTTACTGAACCAGTCAGATGAGTACAAAGCTGCCACAGTACAGTGTTTGCAAAATTGGAAATGAACATTTGAGATTATATTTTTTGATCTTTCAATGATCTTTTAAATTTTTTTGGTCAAGACTTTTTTTCTCAGTGGCTTTTCCTCAGAGAAAAGCTATTTTTTTCTCTTTCAGGTTCTTCATTTTACTGCTTCCTTTTGCATTCTTGGAAAGGGGTAATGTCTATTTCAGCAAAGCAGTTTGAGCTCTGTGGCTGAAAAGAACTAGCTGAAGATGATTTTCAGTGTAGCATTTTTTAAAAAGAGTTTATTATGAGCCTTGAACCTCACAACATCCATCTGTTCTATTGTAGGTGAGGTTGCTGTGCTGTTGAAGGAGGTGGGACTATAGCTGGAGAATATGACTCCTGGTAGACTTTTCCTAATAGCACCTGAACGTGACAGGCTTTCCCTGATTACATGGCTCCCTGTACCTGAGTCAGTCGGTTGGACAAACAAACAATCTCCCAAACTGAGCAATCTGATTTTACTACATGATACAGGAGAGAGACAGTAGAGCTGGGTGGCAAATGCATGATGAAGGGAAATTGCATGACTGTCTCTTTTAAATACAATAAGCCTGACAAGTTTGAACCATGTAATTTAGCATCTGGAACAGGTAGGTGGTGTGTCATCTGCTGTCATTCTCATTGCTCAACAGTTCTGTTTGAACCAACACTATGTTTTTTTGAACTAACATACTTTTATACCCATCACTTGCTCAATTTTTCTATAGGAAGACCCACTCCTGTGAATCCTCTCACCTACCTTGTGAAGCACGAATGCGTTCTAATTAAACAAAACCACCTTCACTTAGGAGCGTAAGTGAAGCCTGTAGAAACAATGGCCTTGTTTTGCTTACCCTGATGTATACCAGAATCAAGCTGACTGACAGCAACACGTTTATGCTGATGCAAAACTGAGGTAAGATCAAAATCAGGCCAACTGACTTAAAGCATATCCTCCTGTGTTGAGGGCTATCACTAATGAGTTTTACATTTCATCTGAATTAATATTTAACTTCTTGATCGCTAGACAAGCAGAGCAAATAGTCATTAGTCTTTTCATCTCAGCAAAATATGACACTGACTTGAACTCAGAAGGTGTGCTGTAGCATTTTGTGTATGCAAAATCAAAGCATCCTACCAAGCACTGAAGCTGGTTAAACAATTACTCCACTGTGTTCCAAGAGGGACAAAGGTAGGGGAGAGAGGATTTGCTGAATGTTTGCA
Organism: Actenoides hombroni; assembly: GCA_024336885.1. Lineage (NCBI taxonomy): Eukaryota > Metazoa > Chordata > Aves > Coraciiformes > Alcedinidae > Actenoides > Actenoides hombroni. The sequence goes on along the minus strand of WUAM01000377.1, from coordinate 1,015,050 downwards.
CTGTATGAAAGAGAGGGATCTGTTAAAATTGCAGCTGACATGGTTACGTTTGTGAATCAGAAAAATATATTTTGAAACAGTAGAGTGTTTGTCACTTGGATCCTTTCCTGCTGCACTGCTTTTAGAATAGGTATGGTTGGTATCTCAGAGGTCTCAGTTACATACCACCCTGAAACCACATTGTTATCTTCTACAGAAACAAACAAACAATTTAGCCTGACATATAGTTTAATGTTTAAAAAAAAAAAAAAGGAGAGATGGTCAATGGTGAGTGCCCCACTGTAGTAATAAAATGTCTAGACAGCAATTAACATCCATTTCCCTTAAGAATGCAACTGTGTCATCAGCAAATCTTTACTGCTTTGCAAGGGACCAATCTAAATATGTTTAATCATTAATCAATTTCCAAAATCTGAACAGGATTTGCTTTTCAGGGGCTTTTTCTTCAAAACTGTAGTCACTTTATGAGGGAAAAAAACAACCAAAAAAAATAAGGGGGGATTATTTTGGCCTCAGTTCAGTGGGTAAGCCTGCTTAGAAGATCACTGGTGCTGTGTCTTGTTTGGGAACATTGCACTCTTTCTGCATACGTTAGCACTTTCAGTTTCCTCGATTCTTTTCTATTTCCTCTTTGTCTGTGTGTATTCATAGCAAGCAGCAGTGGCTGAAAGCACCGAGTAGGATTCTGCGCACAGACTGGTCCTGTAATAGCTGGCAACTGTATCTGTCTTGTGAACTGCCTTTGAGAAATACCCCTCTTTCCTCCCTCTTTGAGTGGCACTTCTCTTCCCCCAGAATTATTCTCTCAGCCAATGGTGAAGTCTCTCACAGGTCACTGATTGCTGCGTTCACATGGGATCACACTAAACTTCCTGTCGAGTACAGGGAGCAGGAAATTACTATTTAGCTTCCTACAATTAAACAAAAAAATCACTGTGCTCCCACTACACACAACTACTGAAAGGTTTTTAAGCCCACCAGGAAAAATAATACTATACATAGCATAAATAAGGAGGCAACATAATGGACAGAACCATGATCACTACAATAAACACAAACTTCTTTAAGTCCACCAATACCAGCAGTGGATTTACCCTAATTTACAGTATCATAACTGAGCTCGGCCTTGGGCTCTGGCATGTTCACTGAATACATCAAACAACTTCCCAAAAAGGAAAATGGCACAAGCTGATATCATTTGGAAACTCCTCTGGTTTTTTCACTTTGAGAATTGGAAACTTGTCCATTTAGCTTATACCCTACTTCAGAATTCATTGTTCTTGCCAAACAAGTAAGAAATGCGAGGATTACTGCACTGGAGAGATGGCATTTCTGGAACACCGTGTTGTTTGGCAAGGCAAAACATTTTTTGCTGCACCCAGGGAATGACACAGTCAACACTAAGCTTTGCTTAAAGGTTTTATGAAGTTTGTTAAAAAAGAAAACAGTTTTGACAGACCACTGGTTTCCCACACATATAAGCTCCACATGAAGCAAACATCACAACTATGTAAAAAAGGATACATTACCTTTATTTATCTACACTATTGGGGTGACTGGATTGCACATGATGATGATGCTAGAAGGAAGCTGGAAGGAGCAATGTCAGCCTCTGGGCTGAATGCTATCCACCAGTACAGCTTCCAAGGTAAGTAAGGAGTTCTTCAAGCAGATAGTGTTAAAACCTTTGCATCTGTAAAAGGAAAGTAGCCCATGATCCCTCCCCTTCCAGAAACAATCATTCTGATGGAGACGTCACAGGATGCAAGTCCAAATTGGAGAAAGGAAACATTACAGCAGGTCATATTGCCTGGTACCCACACAGCAGCTGGGCTTGGGGAGCAGAAGGGAGGGCAGAGGATGCAGAAAACAGACCCTCTCCAAGGACTCTGTAGCTACGTCTGTTTGGTGCCAAACATGGTTCCAAAGATGCCACTTTCTCTACACAGCTGGTTTTCTTTCTTGCAGCAATAAGGGCACTCAAAGGGACGAGAGTAGTTTCGGGAGGGGTCAGATGTGTGTGGAGTCTTCTGGAGCTTGTCTTGGCTTGGGATTGGGATGTAATAAGGATGTACACGGGGAGTTGAGAGTGTGGAAGCATTGTCAAACCTACAGACAAGAAAATGTAGTCCTCACAGTATGATCGAGGGATAAATGGCATTCCACCTTGAACTGATCTGCAATTTGACTTCAGAAAACACAGAGCAATGGTACTGAAAACCTTCTTCTCCCTGGATTACAGCATTTTATATTTGAATTTCCGAAAAATCAAACCAATTCTAAAAAAAAATCTTTTCAGAAAATGCATTTGGACAGAGCTAAAAAGTCCATCAGTTCTTCCAAACATTTATCTCCTCTCTTTGGATCTCATGTTTAATTGTTAAATTTGATGGGGTTTTTTTTTTGGCATACAAAGGATGTCACCTCCTTAAAGATCTTTGAAAAATTAACATAATCGTCCATTATCTTAGTCCCTTATTCTTTGCCTTTCAATATCTGCCTCTCCTAACATTTCACAATATATCAATCTCTGATCCTTGGCACTAGTAGAATTCATTTTCCACAAGATGTTACTGAGATTGTAAATAATGCCACAGCATCAAGGGGCAGACAAGACGGAGCCTGTCAGATCTGGAAGTCGGCCCCAAAGTTATAATTACAGCAGAGTGGTGTTAGGTGAGTTCTTTGCATCCATAGATTTAATTGTCATCAGCTACTGGGGAAGTAAAGCACGGGGAAAAGAAGATGGAGAGTGATGGGGGTAAAGAGTGTTACCAAATATGTCCTAGGTTGTTTTTGCAGTTCCCATTACTTAACTCATAAGCCATCAGCAGAATAGCAAGAGGCCCTACGTTTAAACAGCAGTGTTTCTGCAAAGATGACCTTTTGTACTGGAAGCATTTTAATTGCAAAAATTCTGAAAATTACACTCTCGTAAGCTGAGCTGGAGTAGAAGAAAAATACTAATATTTGGATCTAATTTTCAGGGAGGTCAGGCTGCTCCTGCAGTCAGCTTAGGTGCATGGCTCTTCAGTTGGTGTTAACATAGAACAGCATTCCGAGGGCAGAAGTAAACTAACTGCTCAGGCTGAGAGCGCAAAAAAGGCTGTGTGAACACGGTAAAAGTATTGCTGCACAGAAACAAACATCCTCTGCATTCTACTGCACATTTATCTTTCCTCTCACCATTTCCAAAGCACTTCTTTTTTTCTGCAAATATTTTACCCCCTTGTATTGGTCAGAGTGGATTTTTATGTCACTGCTTCAGTGAGATTCATATGTAAATATTACTTACTAAGAGCCCAAGTATTGGAGTCTGGTCTGATAGGATCTAAATATTAGTGTTGTGAGTAATAACGTCTGCATGCAAGAAAATGCCAAAACAGCTCAGTCTTCTTTGGTTATCTGATGTCTTGCTGTGAGATCTCATTATCTCAGAATTGAAGATGGAAGTGACTTGCAGAACTTTTCTTCTACTGTATGGATGAGTTAAAAGTCTAAGACTTTGAATGTGAAGATAGTCTAAACTTTCCTAAAATTCTGCTTAGATCTGGATTTAGGCTTAGGGACTAACATATGAGGCTAAGAGAGACCATCAGTTGGGGCATAGATCCTTTCAGTGTTTGTTAGGTTTTATATCAGTGCCTCAAATAAGATTTCATTGATAACAAATATATACATCAGTAGGCATACAAGTGGGCAGAAAATATCTATCAAATGATGCTTGGAAATAAAGAAAAGATAAAGGAAAATTTTGGTGATGTGTTTTGTATTCATTTAGCTGTCCTACCATTTTTCAGCCGATTTCATCTTACTTGCCTGGAGGATTTCTTACACAGATTGATGAGTGCTTCTGTGGTCAAAGAAAGTAAGGAGTCAATGTGACCTCCCTCTAAGATGCCACTGCTCAGTAAGAATGATACCTCAAATAGTTCTCAGCAGTGAAAACCAGTACTCAGCATTGTTTGCACTTTGTCATAGGAATGGGTAGAATTGGAAATGGAAAAAACCCACTAGGTCATACAGTCCCTCGATGAAGATGTAGAAGATTACTTCTTTTACGATAGCTGTGTATTTTTTAAGAAATTAACGGTTTAGAGATCATGAAGCATAAGATTACAACTCAACTCTGCAGCTTTTTCTGCAAGTTCAAGGTTTGTCTTATTTTGCATAGAATGAAAAGCTTTATAAAGGTTCCTAGAAAGAGGAATATCTCAAAGTACTTATTTTCAAATGGGATCCACTGCCTTTTGCTTCGGATGAAGTGGATAAATCATCTTCAGATGAAACTATTCTCAGGGATAGAAAATGCAGGGGTCCAAAACCCTAAAAAAACTGCAATATAAACAAAATCTCATCCCAGACACCTTTGAATCAAGGTGGCTGGGGATTTGATTGCAGGTATTTGGGACAATGACTTAATCTACTGGGCCATTCAGAGCAACATTTGTACTCATTATCTTCCAGATTAAAACTTCTCTGAAATGGACATTAGGGTAACATTTAAATTCCCATTACCTTTAAAAATTAACTTCCTAATGATGAAAAAACTTAATTTATGAGGTGTATTATAATGGATGGTATACCTAAGGAAAAAATCTTTAATGGAACTATCCCAGGAATTTACTTCTGTTTAGGTACCTGTCTGAAAAGAGAATAAAGATACATTATTTTGGAAATATTTGATATTTCTGAGGTCTTAGATTGAAGACATTCAAATTTTATTATGCAGTGTCGAAAGAAACCTTCAAGAGGTAGGGTACAATTGTGGATATTACCATTAAGTGTTATGTGTATCTTCAATACATAAGTGATTGACAATATAAAAAGTGACATATGAAAAGTCTCACATTTGGGTAGCGAACCCCAGTTTTCTGGCATATCAAACCCAAGAAAATGAATTTGTCAAGTTGAGGAGACTGCTATGTACTTGTGAACTCCATCATTTGTTCTTTTAATTGTATATATGGCAAATAGAAAAGGAAATGTATTTTAACATTATAAACCTCACTGGAGAGCCTGAAGTGAGGTTCAGCATCTCTGCGATAGATATATACAACCGTTCTACCCACCTGTTCTGGTTGGAGTGGGAACAGAACTAATTCTGGTCAGTGGTTTGACTTTTCAGCTCGGTCTCTCCTGACTCCCTGCACTGTCTGAAGTTAACGGGATATTTTCACAGGCAGTGGCTGCTCCCAGCAGTGACAACGCTCCATGGGTAGAGTGACTGCCAAGGGCTGGGGTGCAGACCAAGGCCACTGCTGGATCCTGTGCACCATGCTGGGGCTGCAGAAAGTAGAAGGCTGCACCTGTGGACAGGACAGGTGGCCCCAAACTGACCAACAAGGGAAGCTTGCAGGCTCTGAGGGAAAGATTTTCCCTAAGGTATTTTTAAAATACTATGTTTATGAGAAAATATTAAAAGAAGAGGTATAATGTAAGAGAAGTTTGAAAGTGAATTTGCAGCTTGTTTTTTGATTCCAGTAAATTTCTCCTTAACTGAACAGAATGTGTTTAGGAATTGCTGTTATAACTTTACAAAATTTACTAAAGTTTCCCTGGAAAAGCAATCAACCTCAGGTTGTAATTGAATTTTTCTGCAGGTGTAGTCTAATGTTCGCAGCTTGAAGGCCTGAAGAGAACACATTTTAATGCAGCTATCCTTGCAAAGAATTGCAGCTGTAACAGACAATTCAAGAAATTTTACTAGAAGAAGTCCATCTAATGGGATAAAGATTGGGCTGAAACATCAGATGACTTTCTGCTAACTACAGGTAAGCATGACCTATGGTAACTTAGTACTGGAGAATTCCAAGGCTGATGTGGCAGGTTTATGGAACAGTGCTGCACATCATTATCTGCTTTTTCAAATGGTGTATTTTTCCTTTAGACAATTAGAAAATATCCTCTCACATTTAACAGACAGAACCTGAAAGTATGTGGATAAAAAATGAGACTTAACATTTACTGCAATTCTAAATTTAGCTCTATCCTTTTTAGAGAAATGCGAAAATATTCTATACTAATCAATAGAGAACAATAACCTAGCTATAAAATTGCAGGTTACTTAATTGTATATTACTTAAAATATTTGACGGGATATTTTTTATTGTTCATTAAATTCCCTAAGACTTTTTCATAAGGGGAGTACTGGATGACAGAAGAGGTAGACAGTAGACATCAGCAGTGTTGAATGAAGCTTGCAGACATCATTAATGCTTTCCATCCAACTCCATTAATTTAAGAGGTGTTAGAACACATTTAAAGACTGACTTCATCCTCTTTTATTTTCCTGCTAGTGACAAAAGAAAAATAGGCTCATGTCTTATGGAAGGTTTTGTTGAGCAGGTTCATAACTTACACGGAAGACGTATACTTAAGTTGCAAACGTTAAGTTTCACAGCTCACACTTGGAGGGTGATACTCACTCCATTTCTCTTGGGGCTCACAGAAATCCCCTTTTTATTGTTTAGGTCACATTTATGATCTCTTTTGGCAATAGAGCACATCAGCTTCACAAGTTCTCTACCTACCAAAGACTAAAAATTCCTTCATGTAGGTCACATAGCAGGTAGGTTCTAAGGGACATATTCAGATATGGAGCACCTATTCTGCCCAGTCTCTGAAGGGGATTCTTATAGCAAGATAGATTATGCAGTTACTGTGCATCAATCTTTAGAAACAATGGACGAAACCTTATTGACTTCTCCATTTTTAAAACTTAAAATTTTCTATTAAATTTTTCAAGTGTTCATGATTAAGTTTCTGGGGGTTTTAAACAGATGGCTTTCTTGCCTAGATGCTGAACTCCACTGAAATGATCTGTTTTAGCTCTGGATCCTTAGACGAGCTTGTATTAGTACATCTGTCAGACAGCTGATTCTCTGTGAACAGTATAGAGAGAAAGTGCAAAATAATAACGGAAATAGCTTTAAATACAGGGGGAGGTCAGATCTGGCTGGAGCAAAGTAGCCAAGAGTCAATATATAACGTTAGGGAAACAATCAAGTCACATCATTCCCTTACTCTTAACAGAGAGGACCTAACAGGAGAGAGTCACTCTCACACTTGTTACAGGACACTGATGACAGAACCTGTAAGATTTAATCAACTTTTGCTGAGGAGTATGTACCCAGAGTGGGACACTGGCTCTACAGACATACCTTCCTATATGGGCACCTCAGGCTTAACACTGTGATAATGGGTTTGTCTGCACCACATAGGTAGCTGGCATACAATACAGAGAGGTGGCAAACACTGCCCTAGTACATCCTTCCTTCGTGGGTTATAGCAAAAGCTACAATCATCTTGATGCTACCAGCGAAACAAGTTTCTGTCACTTGGAGAAATTACAAAATCTGAGGAGGCTGGTGTTCAAAGCATCATGGGAAAACACAACCAACAGTGTGACACAGCTTGATGGTGTGTAATTAATTCTCTGTCTCCCTTTGCCTGGGCACAAGGTGCTGCTGTGAGACACCACAGCACTCAGGCTTTCAGTGTGGCTGTAGCTGTTCGCCCAAGAGCAGGCAGGACCCTAGTGAGGCAACTGATAGGGCATAGCCTAAACCAGGAGGTGCCTGGCACTTCTGGCTCCGTGTCTGTCATCCTACAGATAGCTCTTGTAGAGCATTTTCTTTGCTTCCTACCCTACCTGTGCCCTACCTGGTGCATGAGACGAAAATGCTATTTTCCTTGGTAAGTCTCTAGGTCTTCCCTGTATTTGTAGCTTGAGACTGTGCTGATCCAAGCACTAAGCTTTCCTTGATGCGTCTGTCTGTCATTTTCAGAGTTTTTCATGGAAGGATTAAGGATTGTTGCCAAAATCTTCACATCTTCCATCACAGCACTGGATGCTGGAGTAAATTCTGTATATGGAACCAGCAAAACATAGTTACTTTAACCAAAAGTGAATGCACTTGATTGGAAGATTTACAGAATAATTTGTTTGAAAAGCATATCTCTCAGTTTTGAGCTGTTGGTAATAAATATATTTACATGCCCCCACTGATCTTCTACCCAAAAGACCTTTTACTCTTATGAGCCACTAGCAGTTTTGCAGGTCATGACTGAGATGCATTGCAAGTACCCTTGGAAAGACTTAGCATCATTGTTTCTAGACCTACCCTTTGTGCAAGTTAACATCACTTTGTGCAAGATGTCAGCACAGATTTTGGGTGACACTGCCATGCCATGTTCACATTAAATGAACACCAACCCCACTTTACATATATGATTCAGTCCCCTGAAAGGAATATTTGAAATCCTTACTATTCCTGACTGTCATATTGGTGCTATTCAATCTAAAATCAAGATGGAGTGTTAAACAAAAAGGCAATCTCATTCTCAGTCTCTCTGTAAATATGTCACAGCACTAGCTACTTAGCTTGAAGTGATGCTCTTCCTAAGTACCAGCACCTTGACGGGTTTGTTAGTTCCAGTTCTGAAATTCTTTACCTACTTTCAACCTAATAATGTCCTATGTTTGGAGGGTCTCACAGTTCACTGAACTAGTTCAGTCTAGACCTAAATCTAAATAAACTTGAGGCTGTCTTGTTTCTTATGCAACTCTCGGGCACAAAATTCCCACTAAAAGCCTGTAGGACCTATTTAAGTTACTGCTATCCATGGCAGTAACATAACTGAGTATTGAGGCAACACAAACAAAAAACTTGCAAAACACACGCTGAAAAAAAACCGTATCAAACAATCATTAGGCATTTCCTGAAGAGTCCTGTCTACCTTGGCCACCCATGAGCTCTTTGCCTATTATTCAAGACAGCTGGCCTAAAAAAGGGATCTGGCTTCTGCTTATATTTATTAAATCTGCAGGAAAGGCCCATCAATCACAACAATGGGTTTTAAGTGTTTGCTGGGTGAGAGGAGAGTCCCATAAGCAGTCTTTGAAGTGTCTTTTGCTGAAGGTAAACATCTGAAGAACATAAATAGCTGCTCTTCTTTCCAATGAGTGACCTTGTCAAAGTGGGTAGAATGGAGAGACGGGGGAGGGGTGCCATCATGAAAAGGAAAAGCAATAAAGGATTCCTTATGACAGCAATTTGCACATTTACTGCTCTTTGATATGTTAACTAGATTTTGCAAAATGGAATTCTTTGTCTTTTAGAGGTCCTTGGGCAGTGATAGCTCACAGTCAGAACAATGTTTTGCAATAGGCCTAATGCATCTTCTAATTAATAAGGTAACTTGGGCAACCTCTGTAAATCAGTGACATTATCATTGTAACAGGACACAAGTGAATAGTTGTTTATAAGGAGGGAAAGATGCTCATAACAGCAGTATCATTATTTACTGAGCTCATTGACTAAAGTGAATTGTATCGAATACAAGGGGATCAATAGGTTATGGGCCCTGTCCACTAAACTTTTACAAGCCATTTATGAACCTTTGATTCTAAAAAACAGCACTTCTCTGTTCAGAAAACTGGGAAGGTAGCACTGATGATTTTCAGTTTTCATACTAGGCATAGGCTAAGACTGTGATGCAAACTCTCCAGCTGCATTGAGAACAAATGGGCAGGTCAGTAAGTTCTCTCAAAGGAACAATACAATATTTTTGAAGAATAAAATATATAGGTATGGATGTGTATGACCACTATCGGAAAACAAGTAGCCTACAGAAAGAAAAAAAAATAATAATTTTATTCAGAAATACATTACAATAAGCAAATCAGGGCAACCCCATCAGAAGACAAAACATGTTGGACTCTCAGATGCAGGCAGCAAACTCAAGATTCTTTCTTGGAGGTAAACTCACTTGTTATTTTGCAAACTACATCACAGTGAGTGAGCATTTTCACTTCCTTGGATATAAGCAAAGGAAGCTGCATTTGAGCAGTTAGCAAAGTGATGCACAAAGTGACACAGATGCAGCAACTATTTAGGGATGCTATATGTATTTATAAAGTACTGGAATAACTACACGACACAGAGCAGTAAGAGTACTTAGCTCTTTCAAAATAGAGTGCTGCCTCTTGTTTAAGTGGGTATGATTCCTAGTGTTCTGGAGGGGAATAATAAGGTTTTTTCTGCACTGAACATCATTCCAAGCCATAGACAAGATCAGGGCCGATATGGGTCAGTTTTTGTACTGCTCATCAACAGCCCTTGCCAAGATTAAGCTTTCTTACTGAGTCTCTTTTCAGCCATCTATTTTCCATACCTTGATCTCATATGAGCTTTATTTCTGTCACTTTAACAAAAGTGGGAAAAGGTATTTAATCTTGAGATATTTACCCAACCTTCTTTAGTTCACAGGTATCAGTACCATGGAGTGAGGTTTAAGGTGATGTGAGGAGTTGGGAAAGAGGCATCACTGAAAGGACAGAAATAAATGTTTCAGAACACTGTCCCTACGGTAAGCCTGCAACAGTTTGCTTCTGGGTTTTAGTAGGAGCTGGATCTGGTCTGTAAGCTATTGCTTCTGTCTATACCATCCTACATACCACAAAGTTTGTAGCAGAGGGCAGGGGGAAAAGAACTAGACAAAAGCAACACGGTCTCACTCTGACTAGTGATGGATCTTCCCCCCCTACGTTAGCTCCTTGTAGGAGCATAGCCCTGACTCAAAGTGCAGCAACACTCTAGACACTAGCCTGCCAGAGGTCCTCCTTGAGACTGGTGACTGTGCTGGGCAACACTGGGGTTGAGTAAGGCCAGGGTACAGCAAAGGTCTGCCTCTTCCCTCATCACTCCTGCATGGGCTGCTTGTACTTAAGCAGCTAGCAGTCCTTGTTCTGAGGGAAAGAAGAGACTTCAGCTGTAGATGATACTACAAGGAGGGGGAATGTTTTCACCTACCAAGAATTGGAAATGTGAATGATAGTCTGAGCAGTCACAAATGTGTAGCCACACTGAGAGACTGTGGCTGGCCCTCAGCATCCTGTTTATCTACATCAGTTACGGATCAGAGATACAGCCAAGAAGTTCTTGGTTTTCTTAATTTCTCCTCTCCATTTCTTAAGAAGTTATCCTTGATTTCTTTCTTGAAATTTGGCTGGGGACATTTTACTTTTTTTCTTTCCATGTTCTGAACATGCATCTGTCATGACATGGGCTGGTGTCACCCTCTAGGAAACTATTATCTCTCTCAGTATTATTTCTTTCCATGATCTTCTTCCTGTGAAAAATGTGTGGATTTTTAAATTTCTTTACCCTAACTCTTCTTGTATTAAGCATCTTTGCTAGGAAAGGCAAGCTCTAAGAAATAGATTCCTTGTAATGGGAGAAAGATAATTTATTACTAAAATAGAGATGTGCATAAGCCAGCAGCCCAGTATCAGTGGCTGTCTGAGTAAAGATGATGGGTCTGAGTACCCTTTCCCGTGAGGTTTCATCTGCCTCTGAATGTTGTGCCTCTGGCCTAATCCATACCATTAAAGGCAAAACCACGTAAAACTCCTCATTTTCCATGACCAAACAATATAAACAACAGGTCACTGTCTGCTCTCTAGTTAGAGAGGTATAATTCCACTGAAGTCAGATTTACACCAATAGTAGCAAGAGCAAAATTAGGTTTCCCCTATAGTTGCTGTTAACCTTTATCAGCATCGCCCAGTAGTACTGAGATGGTAGCATTAACAAATACAACACAAGGCTGATCTTCAATAGCCCTTCTCTCATTTACTTCTTGCTGATTTATCACCTCACTAATGACACAATAGATTTTCCCATTAGTTTATTATTATTATTTATTATTGGTATTAGTGTTATCCTGAAAGAAAATGAAAATAGAGAACTGACCTCATCTCAGCATGGCATATTATTTTCAGGAGTTCAGAAACACTGCACAAAATGGACAGTTTCCATTTCACCAATGTTCAATCACTGGCATTTGTCTTTTGTATCCCAGAGCAATTGCATAACTCTAATATTGACCTTAACCAGAGCCCTTTGTTTCTCACCCTAACAGCCAAAAGCATTAAAAATGCGTGCTTACTTAATTTGTCCTGGCATGCAATGTAATTACAAGCAGTTTGTTTTCTCTGTTGTAAAATATGGGCTAGAGAAGGAATAAAGTAATGTGGAAAATTAACATTGTGATGTACTGTATAGTGGAATAACACTAAAAACACTTAGCTGTGTTAGTACTGGAGGTGCTATTTGTGTTGTGTGCAAGAGCAATAAAGAATTAAATGCCTCTTTCTAAACTATATTTGCATGATTTTCAACTGCAGTAAAATTAATCTGAGCTGCCTCCAAGTACGAAAGGAAAAAAAAAAATAAATCGAAGTGCAGATAGAACTGAGCAGCACTTCTGCAGTTTTTAAAGTTGTACTTTTCTTTGTTGTGAATTCCAGCACACCATTTACTGATGTCTGTGATTGATTCACAACTGGACCAGCAAATACATTTAAACATTCCTCTGCCATGTCTCGCCCTACCCAAAGCTGTGCATTTGGTGTGGTTATGGCCATGGCAAGAGGACCTTTCTGATGTGACATGGAGGAGGCTGGTCTAGCAAGGTAGTTTTGTAGGATATTTTCTTTTTTTGTGTCTCTGGTATAAATATTGCTTCCAAATTTAGCATTACTGCACATCTCTGCTAATTCCTTCTGTGAAAGATTCACTTTGCCCCTTCTCCCTCCTTTATAAAGCTCCTCTTTCCTTTGAGAAGTACTAAGTGCTGTCATAATTACAAAAGTACAAATATCAGCCAAACCTCTTAGGTTTAGGAGAGTATTACCCGTTTGTACCAAAAATGCCATGAGCAAAAAAGCCCCTTCTCTCTCAATTTTTTGCTATTTTTTTTTTTTTTCCTCTGCCTTCCCTTTCATACTTTCTATGGAAGAGTTTAGATGCTGAAACAAAAAGGGCTCAATTTCCCACCATTTATATACATATGAAATGTCAAAAAATTAAAATAACGTGGGAAAAGCATACCAAGGCACTCCATTATGACTGTAAGAGGATTTTTATTTGCCTTTTTTTCATTTTTTCTCAAAGAAGATTTTCTTTCAGAGATACTTGTTGAAAAACATACCTCTCAGTGAAAGCAAATGTTTGAGCCTCTTTTTATTGTTGTTGTTTTTGTTGTTTGGGTTTTTTTCCGTTCCTGTGGTAATTTGCCCTGTGCAAAGAAATACACTACGCTGTTTCCCTGGTGTCAGACAGCCACTCTCTCTTTGAAGAAAGGGATGTTCAATCTCCCTGTTCTGGCCTCTGTGCAATAGAGTTTATCCACTTTGTCATCTGACTCATTTATATTTTTTAATAACAATTTGGGATGAACCTGGAAGACACGAGAGCTTTTAACAGCAGTCGAAAAGAAATCCAGTTTTAGCCTACTGCAGACTGGAGCTAGGAAAGTCATTAGATTAACCTCTCTTGACAGGTCAGGCTCAGCAAATATTCTTAAAAATAACTCTTCCAGTAATTTATGACCTTTGGGGAGCATAATCAATAGTGTTAAGAGGAGAGGCAGCCAGACAGCACTTCCTAGTAGGAGAAAGTTTCTTGTCTTTGTAATGTTTGCATTCTGTCTGCTTGTATGCAATAAGACTGACTTGCCAGTGATATCATACCCCTTTTACTCCATCAGTTTTGGAGACATACATTTTTATTGTCAATTTACCGTCTCCTCTGTTATTTCATACAGTATCTAGTTCCAACAAAAACCAATGCACAAATGTGATTACAAAGTCAAGGGAAAATGCACAGTTCATTTTCCTCCACATTCCCTCTAACCTCTCTGGATCATTTGAGGGAGAATGGTCCTCTGCCCTAGGATATCGTAATGCAAAGTCTTAAACATATACTTCATTTTAATGCATGGTGAGCTACTCATAGTGCTTAATTAAACACATTCTTACATCTCCCTGAGATCAGCACCTAGGGCAATTTTGTCCTCTGTGTATGGTTTGTTTGTTTTTTTGGTAAGATTGGATAATCTTTGCAAGATTTGAACATGCAAATGACAACAATATTTCTGCATTTGTTAATAATTTTAATGCGCTTCATCACCAGTGAGATTTCCTCTAGCTTTTTATATAATAAAGAGCATTGCTCTGTCTATTCAAACATAGACACATTCCTTCAGGGATCAGTATTCAAATCCCATTTTCTGAAACTGGAGACCCTCAGGAGGATACATTGATTTCAGTGGGGCCTCACACTCTCTGTCTACATGCACATGCTCTAGCCACATGGACCTGCCTGAGGCAGGACTACTGCCCATCTTTCTCTGCAAGGACTTTTAGGGACATAGGAAAGGATACCGTGTGTCACACTGTAATGTGATACTGCACTTATTTTGACACCACTCAGAGTATTACTGGATGTTGGCTTTTCCAATGTCCTTGGCCTGGAAGAACAGTTTGGAAACTCAAAAGAATAAAAATAATATAGAAGGAAAATCATCCACCTTCACAGTCTCTGGCAGAAGCTTTAATACACACTACTTCAGGTTAGCTTTGAGCATCTAATGCTTATAACTACAGATGAGAGAAGATACCATTTTTCTCTAGAACTATGGTGAAAATGAAAATTACTTTTTTTCTCCCTTGCTTTTCGTCTTCATTGCCAAGCTGAAGGGGAAACCTAGACAGTATCAAAAGTGACTATATTGCTCTGGAGGGCAGTAGTGAAGGGCGCAAGGGCCCAGCTAGTTTTCTCCTCAATCCTGCTGGAAGGCTCTGAAGGAAAAAAGGGCTCAAAAAAATCTGGTTAACATTCAGAGATCATCTCCACAAAGCTCAAGAGAGGTTCATCCCAATGAATAGGAAGTTAGGCAAAAATTTCAAGAGGCCTGAGTGGAGGAACCAGGAGCTGCATACTGAAACATGAAGAGAAAGCATTGGTAACCTAGAAGGAATACAGAGACATTGTCCAAACATCTAGAGATGAGGTTGGGAAAGCTATAGCCCAAATGGAATTGAATCTTGGAGGAACAACTCTGTGCATGAATATATGCTAGGGGCCACCCAGTTGGAAAGCAGCTCAGCAGAAAAGGATCTTATGGCCCTGGTGGTCACGAAGTTGACCATGAGCCAGCAATATGTCCTTGCTGTATAGAAGTCTAGTGCTATCCTGGACATTAGACTGAGAAACTGGGATTGTCTAGCTTAGGGAAGTTTCAAGGGGGGAATCGTATTCATGTTTATAAATACCTGAAGGGAGTGTGCAAAAAGGGTGGAACAGGACTTTTCAGTGGTACCCAGTGACAGAACCAGAGACAATGGGCAGAAACTGAAATGCAGGAGGTTCCATCTGAACATTAGGAAAACCTTTACTGTGAGGGTGACTGAGCACTGGCACAGGTTCCCCAAAGAGGTTGTGGAGTCTCCATCCTTGGAGATATTTGGAAGCCGTCTGAACAAGATTATGGGCAGCTTGGTCTAAGTGGCCTTGTTTAGGCAGAACAAGATGACCCCCAGAAGTCCCTTCCAACTTCAACCATTCTCTGATTCTGCAGTTCTGTGAAGTTTATCATGAGTGGAAAGAGTAAACACACAGCCATGGTCCAGATCTCCCTCCTTTATACTTTGTGGTACAAAAATCTCTGGTGCTTTCTATAGAACGGCAGAAGTTTTCCTCTATAAGGTGTGACATTGAAAGGCTTTCTACCAAAATTAGCTCCTGCCTAGGCATTACCATACTTCTACCTGACATTTTTGGATAAGTATGTGCCTGAATCCTCTTTATGGTCAGACTGATGACTCTGAAAAGCTCCAGATCTATTGCACATGCATTGCACAGTCATTATGTTCACATTAAATCCATGGCACGATGGGTTTGCATGTGCACAGAGGATGTCATCAGGTTTTCAAGATCTGGACTGTAGGTCAGTCAGAGGAATAGGTCTGTCTATATGCCAGGAAATCCTGAAAAGATGCAACAAACCTATCTAACTTGCGCTCAAAAAATTTTATTTTGTTTTTATTTTGTAGTTGCATCTAAAGGAGTAAAACCAAATAATACACCTAATAATTTAACTTGTCATCTGTAGCCCATGTGACTTCTGGGAAGTCTTAAAAACACTTTGTATCAAGGATGCAATAGTTTCTGTCAGATACTACCACAGTGTACTCAATAAGAACTGGAGGAACCCATAAGTAACTAGAAGTAGTAAACAAACAGGCACAGAAATGCTATCTTGCTCCTTATATAATGATGTAGGGTGCAATTAAATTTTATTATCCTTCGGGAGGGATAATAGAAGTCAGTTGTGGCTTCAGAGTTAGTCATATCATCATCCTAAACATATGGCAACAAGAAAAATCAGTGGTATCTACTGTAGCCCAAGTAACAACATTCTTCTCTCTCTCCTTTTGATAAACTATGGGCCCAATATTTTAGTTGAATTCCAATCCAATGTATTTTCAAATGTGAAATTCCTGTTTCCCTTTGTGGAGCTCTTGCAATACCAAACCCTAAAAACCATTCACCTGGAAGGGCTGAAGTGAATATTATTCAAGTTTGTTTTGCAGTTCTCTAGACCATTTTTTTCCTATTTCTGACACAATGTTCATCAAATCTTTGAAAAAATACTCATCTTTACAGTCTGTAGTCAGCATAAGGTTATCATCTTTATCTGCCTGTGTGCATCATATATTCATATTCTTCCATAATGTTTGTCAGGTACAACACTGGCCAGTGTAATAAAGGACATCCCCTTTCTTTCTTTTGTGTCAAGCTGATTTCTTAGGGCATCAAGTAACCGTTGTGGTTTAGAAAGTTGAGAAAAGAAGAATATATTCTACCTCTCTGTGTCTTATAAACATCCTTTCTCTTCCATATCTCCATGGATATGTAGATGAATATATACAATTGTAGGTTCTTTTCCCATGCTTATATTTTCTCACTTTGAAATAGCAGCAGATTTAAAAACTAGAATGCAATTAATTTCACTTTTTTTTTTTAGTATCCAGTTTGGTGTCTCTAACCAAGGCATTATTAAGTTCTGAGGAAAAAGCCCACATGACTTCGTCCATCAAGGAAATATACACTCTTACTCTCCTGCAGCACAAGCTTAGGAATTGTGGGATAGAAGAATGGACACTGGAATGGACTAAGAACTGGCTACACAACAGAGTCGAAAGACTGGTGGTCAATGGTACAGAGTCCAACTGGAGACCTGTAACAAGTGGAGTCGCACAGGGATCTGTGCTGGGTCCAGTCCTGTTCGACATCTTTATCAATGACCTTGATGACAGGACAGAGTGCCTTCTCAGTAAGTTTTCTGATGACACAAAACTGGGAGGATTGGCTGATTCACCTGGAAGCTGTGTGAACGTTTAGCAAGATTTGAACAGACTGGAGAGCTGGGCAAAGAGGAATCTAATGAGGTTTCAGAAGAGCAAGTACAGACAGAGTCCTGCATCTGGGAAGGAACAACAAAATGGACCAGTACAGGTTAGGAGGCGATCTGCTAGAGAGTAGCTCCATGGAGAAGGACCTTGGAGTCCTGATAGATAGCAAGGTATCCATGGGACAATCATGTGCCCTCGTGGCCAAGAAGGCCGATGGCATCCTGGGGTACATTAAGAAGTGTGTGGCCAGCAGATCAAGGGAGGTTGTCCTCTACTCTGCCCTAGTGAGACCTCACCTGGAGTATTGTGTCCAGTTCTGGGCTCCTTAGCTCAAGAGGGATGGAGATCTACTTGAGAGAGTCCAATGAAGACTACGAGGATGATTAAGGGACTGGAACATCTCTCTTATGAGGAAAGGCTGAGAAACCTGGGGCTTTTCAGTTTGGAGAAAAGAAGACAGAGAGGGGATCTAATTAATGTCTATAAACACATCAGGGCTGGGCATCAAGAAGGCAGGGACAACCTCTTTTCACTCATGCCTTGTGATAGGATGAGGAGTAATGGATTCAAGCTTGAGTACAGGAAGTTCCACTTCAACATGAAGAAGAACTTCTTGACTGTAAGGGTTACAGAGCACTGGAACAGACTCCCCAGGGAGGTTGTGGAGTCTGCTTCTCTGGAGACTTTCAAGACCTGTCTGGATGCATTTCTGAGTGACCTGCTCTAGTTCTGTCCTGCTCTGACAGGGGGGTTGAACTTGATGATATTGAGAGGTCCCTTCCAACCCCTACCATTCTGTGATTCTGTGATTTCCTGTATTCATTGATAGTACTTTTCAACGCAGACTTTCAAAGGGAAGATTTTGTCCACACAGTTCAAATGTATGATTCTGAAATTCAGTGCTGATAAGTGGCTACTGACTGATGTTAAAACCAGTCTTTTCTGGTATAAGCTGAATTGCATCCTTTTCTTTTAATGTACTTTTTGCACAAATGGTGAGTAAGCTTGTCTCTACAAGACCTGGCATATGTCTTATGTGTCTTCATTGACTGATTGACAGGAAGGTTCCATACCATCCCTGCTGCTGGATGGCTTTAGTAGTTGCTGGTGTTTTCTTTCCTGGCCAAAGAAATTAAAAACAGAGAGATTACAATTTGCTGGACTGCAGTGTTTATGTTTACAAGAGGACATACCACTGTTTGATGAAAACCTACACATTTGGAGGTAAATGACTGCAGGTGGGCAGTGTGTGATGTTAGACTAGAAGAAGTAAATCCAGGCAACGCTATTAACCTAGGACAGGTTCCCCCCCATTTATTTTTTTTAATTTTTTTTTTCTCCTCTTTAGATTCTGGCTCTAGAGAGAATCATAAGACCATAGAATTCTGTGTTTCTGTGAATGGCTTAGCTTGGAAGGAACCTCAGAGATCATCCAACCTCTCTGACATGGGCAGGTATGTCTCTCAGCTGGACCAGGTTGCTCAAAGCCTCATCCAGCCTGGTATTGAACACCTCAAGGGTTCACAATTCACAGTTTCTCTGGGCAATCTATTCCAGAGTCTCATCACCCTCATACTGAAGAAATTCTTCCTGAGATCCAATCTAAACCTATTCTCCTTCAGTTTAAAACCATTTCCCCTTGTCTTATCGCGGGACACTCTTGTGAAAAATTCCTCTCCAGCTTTCCTGTAAGTTCCTTTCAGGTATTGGAAGGCAGTTATAAGGTCCCCCTGGAGTCTCCTCCTCTCCTGGCTGAACAATCCCAGCTCCCTCAGCCTATCCTCCTAGCTCCAGCCTCAGGATCATCTTTGTGGCCTCCTCTGGACTCATTCCAACAGATCTATGTCCCTCTTGTGGTGGGAACATCAGAACTGGACACAATGTTAGAGGTGGGGTCTCACGAGGGCAGCGTAAAGAGGGAGAATTACCCCTCTTGACCTGCTGACCACACTCCTCTTGATGCATCCCAGGACACAGTTGGCCTTCTGAGCTGCCTGAGTGCACTGCCAGCTCATGTTGATCTTGTCATCAATCAACATCCCCAAGTCCTTCTCTGCAGGGCTACTGTCAACCCACTCTATACCCGTATTGTATTGACTATTGCATTTTGAAAAGAGGCAGCACTTATTGGCAATTTTAACTGCTTTTTTTTCAGGGTACTTCTGCCTTCCCAGCATGTTCTTGAATGCATGGGGAAATCATTTCAGCACATATTGAAATCAAACAGTTATTTGTGCAAAGATTGACAATATTGAAACCATTTGATTTGAATGTCCTAATTTGAAAATAACCTGGAGGCATTTAATAGTCTTACTTTTCTCATAAGGATTTGATTCATAGCTGTTAAAAAAGGTTTCATCTCATATGAAATTTGGGGCATCTGCTTTGTCATGTCAGAATGACAACTGGGTAAGACGCCGGGATGACATGGAATTAACATGAACCAATCCATCCAGCTGCATGGAAATTGTTTAAGTGTTTCTCTTGTGTGCATAACAGTATCCATTGGAAGATAAAAAAACCTCTGTGCAGACCATGAAACAGATGTTATTTAATTCCCCTTCTTCTATGAATGCCCATAGGTGCAAAAAGCCCGTGACTCTTCAGATTCTACAAGAGCTTGTATGGCAGCATTTTAAAAGGACAAAAAGCTCTGCAGTGACCAGCTGGATTTTCTGTTGTTCTCCACTGAGAGCAAGCAGAAAATAGGGGCAGAGTTTATAGCTTTTCCTTTCTCCTTACAAGTGGATATGTTATTTTACAATACTCCCTTTGTAGGGTCAGTAATCTCTTCCATTTTTGTGCTCATAAAATAACAATTCTTTTCATTCCATAAATCAATCTTGAAGCATTTTCAGGTGCTATATCAAGATACGTATAGTTTTTGTGCCTGAGAGGTTTATTTAC
Source organism: Actenoides hombroni (assembly GCA_024336885.1). Lineage (NCBI taxonomy): Eukaryota > Metazoa > Chordata > Aves > Coraciiformes > Alcedinidae > Actenoides > Actenoides hombroni. The sequence continues at coordinate 994,877 of WUAM01000377.1, read as the reverse complement.
TAAGCCTGAAGAAATAGGGCAAGCAGTAAGCTGGAAATGCCTCGTTTCCTTAAGAAGAATGGCTTCAAAGTTTTGAAGACTGATTGTACACCTGAGACAACTTGAATTTGCTTCCTGTCATTTGAGTAGATACCAAACGCTGTACAAAAACCTGCCTTTGCAATGTAACTGATTTTTTTCAGTGTGGAAGGGACCATTCATGATGTGTATGAATGCAGTTGTTCACTGATGAGTTGCAAGAACAGGAGGTGTAATATGCCAGTTAATGCCTGATGACAAATTAAAGACATTTTGGCAAAGCATGAAGAGTAAGCACCTTATGGCAATTGTGTTGGGGCAAAGGTTTGCCTGGTCACTACAGGTAAACTTTGCTTTAACCAAGCAATTCTGCCACAGGCCTGCTGTCTCTTTGGTTGCTACTGTTGGTGTGAAGTCAGAATACATCTAGTTTACAGAGAGCCTTTGGATTTTTGCCTATTGAAGATCTTTGGTATATTTTACACTTAAAAGAGCTAGACACAAAGTTAAATAGTTCTTTTTCATTTGCTTTGTGATTTTGACAAAACTGTTTACATGGGAATGGATACACAATAGCACATACGGCACATGCATATGACCAGAAAATGGACTTACAGTTGTGCTCTTAGGGCACAAAATATTTTCAAAATACTCAAATCAATCACTTGACAACTTACAGACAAGTCAGGACTCCCTTTGAAGGAAAAAAAAAAAAAAAAAAAATCTCAAATCTTTCAAGTCATTAACAACATGGAGGTACCTGGTAGACTATGATATAGAATCATAGAATGGTAGGGGTTGGAAGGGACCTCTGGAGATCATCCAGTCCAACCCCCCTGCCAGAGCAGGGTCACCCAGGGCAGGCCACACTGGAACAGACACAGGTGGGCTTGAAAGTCTCCAGAGAAGGAGACTCCACAACCTCTCTGGGTAGCTTGCTCCAGGCTCTGCTGCTCTCACAGTGAAGAAGTTTTTCCTCATGTTGAGGTGGAACTTCAGGTGTCTATGTTGTTACTCAAACAAGTTAAAATTCTTGCATGTAATAAGGCTACCAGTTCCTATCACACCCTCTCAAGTGTCTCAATGACTTTTCAGGGGCTGAGACCCTCAGCTGGGGTGAGCAGCTGCAGCTGACCTAGAGCAGATGAGGACACAAACCTCACGTGCCCACCTTCACCATTTTCTCCTAGGCAGACACCCAGCAGGTTCCTCCAGAGGTGCCAGGGCTGATCACCAGCCAGCCGTGGCCTAGCATTACCACTGGTCTGTTGACTCATGGTTGATTAACTGCAAATCTTTACATTGACTCCAGCTAGAAGAAGGGGTTTCTTTCTCACGCACACCCCCGCGGAGGCACGGTGAGCTAGCTGCCATAACACAAACCCCTTTCCACCATCACCCACTGGCACGAGTGAGTATTCCACACAGGGAGACACAACACTGATACAGAGAGTACAGTTAGTTTTCTCAGGATCAATATTTTACAGAGAACAGTATTAGCCTGACTAACTTCTAGCTCAAATATTTCAAGTCTGAAATGATTTGGTAAAATCCTGCCAGCTGAAAGAGACACTCCTGGTCACAGAACAGGACTGGACTGGCGATAAACTGGAAAGCCCTCCGGCCGTTGAGAATCTGCAAGCACTTCTAGCAGAAACCAGACTGCAAAGTAATGTCACTCATTTTAGAGCCCCTGCCCTGCTGGAGGATCGGGCCCTTGCCAGAAAAAGCAAAAAATTAACACCAAGGTCATTTCGTATGGTGGATTTGTAAATGCTTGTTGCTTCACAAGGCGTTAGGGTGGCCGACAGATGATTTTAAAATAGTCCTCAAATTTGAATATTGAAATATGACAGAACTCACAGCTCTAAATGAGTCTGATAAGCAACTTAATCTGTGCTAATTGGTTTTCAATGGTTCAACGCTGCCTTCTTAGACTGTGGACTCATGTCATTATGTCATCTAATTTAATACAAAGTTCTGAGAATCGCGCGTTGGCAGCAGCCCTGGCTATAAATCAAAGCTTCTTACTCAGAGAGACCAGGGTTATGACATCATACCGAGGCACTGGGTGGAAGACAATGGTCCTTCTGTGCGAGTCTGAATCTGGGAGAAATATTTCAGCCAGTTCTGCAAGCCCACATATAAATGAAAGGCCTTTCTAGCAGGTAAAAAGTTAATATATCAAACCTTGAAGAAAAATAATAAATCATGCACATTCAGTAAAGGGAGTCAGAAAGTGCTTAGATATAAATTATATGTATTTTCTGACAATTCTAACAAGTCTGTTTGCTTTTATACTTTAGCAATGCAAATGAGGTTTTAAACCTTTTTTTTTTTTGAGTGTGCTATTAAAATATGTGAACTGAGAAAATAAAATGGTATAAATTAAACAGATGTTTATCCTGATTAACATTAAACTAACAAATTCCCATTTCCACATAGTATTATCAATGCAGACATTTATGGCACTATAATATATTTATTTTACCCTTAAGTTCGATCGAACCTATCAAAGAAAACAGCCACCTTTCACGGCGCAGACTATGATGTAGTTTGCTGGCACCAGCACACAGATTTTGGTTAGCACGTGAAAGCCAAAACACGACTTTTTTCATTATATGCACACACACATTTCTTCAACTTCTGGACTGAACATCTCGCAATTGTTAAGAATTTGGAATGAGCCTTTTGAAGAGGGTTGAGGAGTCAGGTGGCTGAATCTCCATTACTGAGCCGGGCTCTGACATGCTGTCTGTGCCCCGTCAGTCAGCTCTGAGCCGGGCAGCACATCCCCCTCACCAGGAACCAGACGTTCCTTCAGCTCCTCTGTGCAGGGCACCCCATCCCAGCTGGTGTTGCCGCTCTGCTGCTGGCCAACTGGAGGCACTGGGGCTGGGGATGCAGCTCCACGTAGAGCTTTGCTGCTCTGGAGTCACCCAAAGACAGAATCTGAGCCGCTGCAGCAGCATCGGCTGGACCCAGCAGGCTGGAGTGGGGCGAGGACCTCAGCCCTCATTCTGACTCCGCAGCAGCCTGATGCTGGGAGAGGCAATTTGCTGGCTGCCCTCAGCAACTGTAATCCCCCTGGTTTGTAACGCCAGAGCAGCAGTGGCCGAGCAAGACTTTCTGCAGTAATCCCCCTGGTTTGTAACACCAGAGGAGCAGTGGCCGAGCAAAACTTTCTGCAATTCCCTGCCAACGTACCTGCGGCGGTGGCAATCTCAGAGACAAGGGCCGGGCACTCGACCCTTGGGAGACAGTCACTACGGGGGCCTTTGCAGATGCCATCCCTGAACTGGTTTTTTTTCCCTATACCCCAAGTCGATAAAAACTTTTTTTAAAGGTCAAGCTACTATCAGGCCTTTGCTTTTTAGTTAAAATCAGAGCACGGTGACTCAGAGACAAAGGGAGCTTCACGCTTTCAAGAAGCTGTAGGCAGCACATGTGTGATTACAGCTTTTATCTACACAAGTATCTGAACTCGCTCCCTCTCTCTTGCTAGCACACTGCTGCTGGTACTGCTCATCTAAGACGCTTCTGCCTGCTCTCTTTGGGTTGATGTGTTTATATTTTATGGGATCAGATGCATATGTAGAGTTTCAGACAAGAACAGGCTCCAGGTAGATGGAAGCCTTACGCGTACACCTCGGCCTATCCTCTCGGACAGTGCCATTATCTGATTAGAAAGTGCTTTCCAGCAAACTCATTTACTAAATGCTTTTCAACAGCTGTTAAACTATTAGGTTATTCAATGCATATTTATGAGACTGAAGATTATATATGGTAGCTTGGTGCATGCACTGTTCAACCAGGTGGGGAGGAGCGGGAGGGAGATGGAAGGTGTTTGGGTTGTGTTACTGCAGAAGATACGCAATAGTTTTCTTCCAAAAGAAAAGGGGAAAATTCTTTAAAGGCACGACTAATTTTCCATCATAACACCTTGTAAAATCCTACAACACTGAAAAGGATAAACCAAGTCCTGCTTGGGCAGGCCTCCTGCTGCTCCCACAGTGCAGCACCCGGCTTCACCACTGCCTTCAGCTGGAGCTTTAACTGCACAACACCCGGGCTGCACTGGCCAAGGCTTTCTGCTTTCTCTGTCAGCCGTGTCAAAATTCACTCAGGTGGGGACTTTTTTGACAATGTGGCACAACATTGCACTGCCAGAGCTGGCATTACTCCTGTTCTCCTGATGAGGGGAGAACAGGAGAGCAGGGGCTGCAAGCAGGGGCCCCACAAGGCAGCAGCCTGGGTGTCAGCCTGATGCTCCTCATCCCTGTCAGTCCTGCTGGAAGCTCTGCAGGGACAGGCTGGCAGGAGGGCATCTTTACTCTGCACCAGTCCTACCCCCAGATCTGTCCTGTCGGGAGAGGGGTTTGGATCTGACTGACCTCAGCCTTTGTGCCTCTGGCATGGTCTTTGTCTTCAGAGTAGGGTGCAGACCACCTCAGAACCAGCAAAACGCATCCTCTCCCATGCATTTCACCCCCAGCAGCCACCACCAGCACCACATCCCCTTTAGGATCAATCACTGGGCTAAATTAATTATGGTATCAGTCACTTGAGGAGAACAAAAATAAACACCTCCTGTAATCCAGTCCATGTAATTCTAAACCCTATTCTCCCTCACACAAGTTTTACGTTTTGGCTTTTAACCTAATTGGAAGATCCTAAAGCTCCAAGCTTGCTAACACATGGATGCGAAATCACTGGGAAGCAATGGAAATGCTCATGGAGAGGGATCAGTCACCGAAACTAAAGGCTGCGTTTAGTTGTCTGAAGGGGAGTACTTGAAAAGGGAGGTACTGCCAAAACACAGCTTAATGAAGTTAACTATTACGGGTGATCATTGCTGCTGCTGCTGTCAATACACAGCCAGGGGCTTCTGTATAGTGCTGATCCAGCCCTGCCTGTCACAGGGCCATCATACAGATAATGCCCTTTCTTGGCCTTCCAGATGAAGACGGAGCACCGCACAGCGAGGCAGAGGATCAACACGACTGCATCTGCAGCCTGGATGTGGTTGGCTGGACCAGAAAGGGATGTCACCTGGATGAAGCATGGGCAGCTCTAGCTGGGGACCCAGCAACTGGGAGCAAGAGCACCCAAGGGTGTAATGCTGGTGAGCATAATGCACGACTCCTGTGCAGACCTTGTGAGGCTGCTGGAAGGGAGCAGAGGTGCTGATATGCCCGGTAACGATGAATTTTGTGATCCTCTTACATGGAAACAGGACTCCAGCAAAATCTCACCCGCTTTTTGTTACTCTGTTAAATGTCGAAAGTAACAATCAGCCACCCATCAGCCAAAACGAAATCAGCCGCGACAAGGCATCGTGTTAAAATGAGCAACCGTGATTCCTATTTTCACCTAAAATAATATCCCCTGGGCCCAGCCTTCCCCCCAGCCCCAGCTGCCCTGCCCTGCCTTGCGCAGGCTCTGGGGCAGCCCAGCTGCTCGCTGGGCGGGCTGGGAACACCTCCAGCAGGTCTGAGCCTTCCCGCCTGGCTTGGCCGCGCTCCGTGCCCTCGCACGCGGCCCTGGGAGCGTGGAGCTGCCCCAAGATGGGCTTGGGCACAACGCACTTCTGCTGACTTCCACGGCCCTTCCTCCAGCCCCCCAGGCTGGCTGCGAGGCACCCACGGCACGCTGCACGTGCCCCAGGTTCGGATCCTTCCGCGCCCCAGGCACGGCATTTGGCCACCCCCACAGCAGCACCATTTTGCAGGCATGGCCAGGCTAAAAATTTTGCCAGCCTGGAGCGTGAAAATTCAGCATATAGTCAAGAGGTGAGAGGTGTTAGGAGGTTAGCAGCAGAAGCCGTGCTCTGTGTCACATCAGGGCAGCAATGCTTTGCATCCCCACTTGATTGCTTTCTGCTCAGGCGGCCGATGTGACTTGGGAAGCGGCTGTGGGCAGAAGAGCCAGGGTGACACAGAGGCACAGGTCACTAGGAAACTGCTGGTTGTACTCGGCCGTAGGGCGGGCAGGAGATGATTTAAGAGCAGAGGCAGGAAGTTCAGGAGGCTGCTGACAGCAATGTGCAGTGGGCACCGCTCACCCTTTTCAGAAGCACACCAAGAGCTTCGCTTTTCGTGTCACCAGGCTGTAAACACCACCACTAAGGCACATCTAGTCAAAGAACCACAGAATGGCAGGGCTTGGAAGGGATCCTGAAAGATCATCGAGTCCAACCCCCCTTCTAAAGCAGAATCACCTAGAGCAGGTCACACAGGAACAGATCCAGGTGGGGTTTGAATGTCTCCAGAGAAGGAGACTCCACAACCTCTCTGGGCAGCCTGGGCCAGGCTCCGTCACCCCCACAACAAAGAAGTTTTTCCTCGTGTTGAGGTAGAACTTCCTAGTTTGTGACCATTGCCCCTTGCCCTGTCCCAGGGCACCACTGAAAAGAGACTGGCCCCTTCTACTTGACACCCACCCTGCAGATATTTGTAAACACTTCTAAGATCCCCTCTCAGTTTTCTCTTCTCCAGGCTAAACAGCCCCAGGGCTCTCAGCCTTTCCTCATCAGAGAGTTGTTCCAGTCCCTTCAGCATCCTCGTAGCCTCCGCTTAACTCTCTCCAGTAGATCCCTGTCTCTCTTGAACTGGGGAGCCCAGAACTGAACATAATACTCCAGATGTGGTCTCACTAGGGTAGAGTGGGAGGAGAACCATCCTGGACCTGTTGGCCACACTCTTCTTTATGCATCCCATTTTTGCCATTTGCTCTTTATTTTAGGATACAATGTTTATTTTTTGCTAGCTCTCAGACTTTGTTCTATACCTTTTATCCAGTAATCCTTGATGTGAAGCAATGGTAACTATCTTCTGAAAACCTAATTAAATTAGAATTATCCTTATCTATCACAGCAGTCATATCTTCAAAGAATTCCAACAAGCTAGTTAGGCTTAAATTCCTTTGCTTCAATTTATTCCAAGTGTCTTGAGCTGTTATCCCCCTAACAGAGAGCTTTTTAAAATAGCTTTCCATAAATTCTCAAACCAGTCTTCAAAAATTATTGGATCACCATGTCATCCTATCTCTCCCATGTAAGCCTTTTGATGCTTGACCTTAAGTTGTCTATCTTTGTTGTTTTATACAAGTATCCCACCGGAAGTTAGTGAACTTTGTATCACAAATAAAAATAAAATAAAAAATAAAATAAAATAAAATAAAATAAAATAAAATATATGTTCAAATATTCTCTTTCTCCTCTTACCCACTAATGCTTTGATTAAATGTAGTTGTACTAACCAATCACATTACCCACCTACCTGAATATATTCTTTCCTCTTTGACTTTGAAGGCCGATTTCTGAGAGCAGTTTGCTTTGTATTTCCTCTACAAGGGATAGAAGCATAGTAAAGATTTAATAATTCTATTATTTTTAATTCCATAGTAACCTCCTTGTTTTCTCTTTTCAATCTTCCAGTCAATATGCAAATTCATTACGTAGGTGGAACAAGAGCATTTGGTTTCATCTACGGTCTTATTATTGAGACCTATCCTATCACTTGCA
>WUAM01000377.1:961098-978010 GCA_024336885.1 Actenoides hombroni | reverse complement strand
TCTTTTCTTTTTTTCTTTTCTACATGCTTCCTCCCCCAGGGAGTAGGCTGGGGGTGGTCAAGAAGCTGGACCAAAGGAATATGCCAGACCATATAGTGTCATGTTCAACAATAAAATCTGGAGGAGAGGAGGAGGAAGAGAAGATATCTGGTTATGACTTGATGAATCCCTGATTTCCAGGAATGGATAAACATCTGCCTGATCTTTGTATTTGAAGATTTCAAGTGAGACTTGGGGCACACTCCTGTTGTTTTTGACCAATCCATAAGGTCTGACCGGAAATTAAATTAGTCAAGACTTCTGCCTTTAATACCTACAGTGACTGTTTTATGTGCCCTAAATCATGTAACTAAACCAGAAGCATTTTTAAAGAAAGAGTTTTGTCAAGTTCATTGACTTGCACTTAGTCCTTTGGAAGAGTCTTTACTGAATGGGCAGAATTGTGCCTTATTAGCTCAGGCTTGATTTTGGGAATGTCAGGGAGGTGCTACCACATGAGGAGTTTGTCTCTGAGGGCAACCTGGGGAAGAACATGAGCCGTGGAACCACGTGAAAAGTGAAGAGGGTTTTCTGTAGGCTGGTGAGCATTAGGAGGGTTTTCCAGAAGCCCTGAATAGTGCTGTTTACATCACTGCTATGTCAACTTTTTGTACTACCAACTAGGCATCTCTTTCTGCTGCTCAGACCTACCTTCAGGGGAAAGAGGAGCATGGCTGTAAACTTATTTCTATCCTTCCCCTTTTGGGTGATCAGCAAGCTAAGAGTTGAGAACTCAAAGTCAAAGATTTCTAATGGAGCAGTAAATAGAGCTCTTTAAACATCTTTGGAAATCCCATCATTAGCCTGTATAGACACTTTAAACTAACATTGTATACAATCTGTAACTTTGAATACAAAGGAGATTTAGGTGAAGCTGTTGCCATTAAAACACAGATTCTTGGGTTTTTTTTCAGTAAAAACATCAAATACAAAAGTAAATTTGTGTACGTTTTGCCACAAAGCAAGTGCATTCCAAATGCTCTTGTTCCAGTCCTATCTCAGCTAAGCTCTGTAGCACATATGGCGCTCCACCAGAATGTCTCACTACCCTACACAATGTTTTATCTTTACAAAGAGATTATATTGTAATCATAAAATATACTTATAGACCATCCTGGCAAAACAAACCTAGCTCCGGTGGTATGTAACATTGCCCAGCATTAGGGGACTGTGATAAAGGAATACACATACTGCATATTTTCCTGCTGACCGCATCATAATGTTTACCAAGTACATCTGGCTTCTGTCAAATCTTGGAAAACAGCAGCCTAGCAGGTTGCCTGTGCTTGCAACAGGGACCGTGAAAACCAACTTTGAGGAAAGTTAAGAGAATAACAGAAGGTCAGTTTCCATGTTTTCAGCATGAGGCCACTACCTTGTAATCACCCCAGTGATCCAATTAGTTTTGCTAATGTTTACAAGGGTACAAGCGTAAGCAAGGACCCTCAATGTGCCACCATCAGCATGACTTGGGCAACAGTGGCTCTTGCTCACCTGACTACCTTCTCTTCCAGAAGTTCTCTACATCTGAAAGGCTAGCAGAGAAAAATGGCTCAGATTAACAGAAATTGGCTAGCAAAACCCTACATTTCATCAGTCTCAGTGATTACTTTTCAAATTTGAAACAAGCTGCTTCCTTGTTGGGAAAGTTTAAAGAAAGTGGGCAAGTAGTTATAAACTGAAGGGGAAAATCAGTGGGTAATATTTCAGTGAGCAGCTCTCCAGAGCTCTGCCCTTCACTGACACCTGTAATTATCAAGGTGCATTTTGCTATTGGAATGTCAGGTGTCATTGGCAGAACCTGACCCATGAATAGACTGAAGAGCTCTCCGTGCATTTTGATTCCTTACACCTGATCTACTCTGCTGTGTTATTATTTCATGGACTCTTTTCTTCTTCAGTATACATGGAGCAAGTTAAACCCTGCATAGCTGTGTAAAAGTGCAACATTTAATGCTTGATCTGAAGTGGTATGAGAGAGGTATTTGAAGAGCATTAACATTTTTCAAAGGATGCTTGTTTAATATACCTTAACCTTGTTAAAACAAAAGCATATAGGACATTCAGAGAGGACATTCACATTGGATGATACAAGGGGAGCTTCATTTAGCTATTTTCTGATGAGGAGAAACTGTGCTGGGCAACGGAATGGACCTTGTAATTAAGGTAACTCAAAATGTTGGAGGAAATTATTATAATCTCATGTAAGCCAGAATGATTTCCATCTTCTTCCTAGAAGTCAAAGCCATCTGAGTTCTTCATTATCGATTCATGGTCAGCAAGAGTACATGATTTAGCTATTATTTTATTTTCTGTTTTCAGTTTATTGTCCTAGGAGAGGCACACTTGAGGTTTTGCTGTTCTACATGTAATAGACATAGCCAGGGAACTAGCCAGAAATGTCACATATAACTGGTCCAGCAGAGTACAGGGTGGGTGGGCCAGTTAGCCCAAGCATTGTACCATGCTAAGACACACATCAGCACATGTTTAATGACCTGGCATCTACAAGAGGCTCTGACAGCATCCTAGCTCAAGTAGAATTAGTCTGAATACCTCTAGTTCTGCAGTGCAAATACTGGTTATGGGGAGCTTACACATTTGTAGAACTTACAGTAGTGGGAAGTGTTGCCTATGGTCTGGCCAGTATAGAATCATACAATCACAGAATCATAGAATGGTAGGGTTGGAAGGAACCTCTGGAGATTATCGAGTCCAACCCCCCTGACAGAGCAGGATGACTCAGGGCAGGCCACACTCCATGACCTCTCTGGGTAGCCTTCTTCCAGGCTCTGTCACCCTCACAGGAAAGAAGTTTTTCCTCATGTTGTGGTGGAACTTCCTGTACTCCAATTTGTGACCATTGCCCCTTGTCCTATCACAGGGCATCACTGAAAAGAGCCTGGCCCCTTCTACTTGACACCCACCCTCCAGATACCTGCAAATATTAATAAGATCCCCTCTCACCCCTCCCCTCCCCAGACTAAACAGCCCCAGGGCTCTCAGCCTTCGCTCATCACAGAGATGTTCCAGTCCCTTCATCATCCTTGTAGCCTCTGCTGGACTCTCTCTAGTGTTTCCCTGTTCCTCTTGAGCTGGGGAGCCCAGAACTGGACAAAATACTCCAGATGTAGTCTCACCAGGGCAGAGTAGAGGGGGAGCAGAACCTTGCTTGACCTGTTGGACACTGTCTTCTTTATGCCTCCCAGGAGATCATTTGTCTTCTTGGCCACAAAGGTCCACTGCTGTCCCAGGGATAACTTATTGTCCACCAGGACCACAAGGTCCTTCTCCATAGAGCTGCTTTCCAGTGGGTCAACCTCTAACCTGTACTGGTGAGTGGGTGCATGTATACTTTAGTCCAGAAACAGTGGAGAAAACCATCCTCCAAAACACATACAATTTGATGGTATCAAGCTCTTACATGAACCTAAATGTTGTCTAAGGTTTGCCAGTAGACCAACAATGCCCTCGGACTCCTATTTCTCTATCCTTCATATACTCCTGTTTTGCTGTACCTTTGGTGTCTTCTTAGTGTTTTGTATTTTTAGTTGTGAAATAGCCAATATGTCTTTGTCGTCTCACTGTTGTGTCTTTTGGCATTGTGATACACCAGCTTTCTCTCTAGTGTATTGTAGTGGAATTTACACCAGGAGCTAAAACTCCCCTAACAGACTTCTCTGAAAGCCCTTTTCTAGTTCTGAAAAAGAGTAGAAATGTATTTGGATGCTTTTAAATGTTGCATCAAACCATGCAAACCAAAGAATTCCAGGCAACCCGGAGGGCACTGCTTCACCATGAAGCAGGTCTTTCTGACTCTTGCACAGTCCAGGAGAAAACCTGAAACCCAAAGACAGCTGGCATCTTCTGCTTGCCCTTTAAATAATCCCTTCTCAGGGGTTATTTATATACCTCTCTGATCTCTAGATCAGACTGACAAATGACAAGACCAGGTAACAATAACAAAAAAACCCCAAAACTTAGTACTTGTGACACTGGAACATTTCAGAGTGCTTTAAGATCAAACACTTCAACCTCAGTTCCTCTTCCCTCCCGTGGATCTGTCAGATGCAGGAAGTCCTCTTCTACATAGTATCTCCCTGTCTGAGCAAGTAGCAGGTTACAGGAGGTGGTGACCATTATTTTGAACTGTAAGGATGCCTATATGTACATTCCATTTCTGGCCTTATATTGTTTCCTCATGCCAGCACGAGTGACGGTTCATAGCACATGTGAGTCACGTTCTCAGAGAGCCACAGTGAAGCAATACTAGACCAGTTGCTTCTCAGTGAGTTTCCAGCTTGCAGCTGCCCTCTGTGTCCATGTAAAAGGCTCCCAGTTTCCAAGTAACCACCCTCTTCTATTTTACCTATTTTCCAAAGTGACAGATACAATTTTCTGCTCTGGTATGATATCCAGTCTCAATATGCCATCATTTCGTGTTTTTCAAAGCATTAACGGGGAAGACCAATGAAATAATTCATTTGTATAATAAATGTAACATTTATTAATGAAAAACTTACAGGGCATACACAATAACCTGTTTCTAAAATGAAATAACTCTGTTCGTTTAAATTCCCTTTCCAAGCCAAGGCATAACAGGGGTTAGTGCACAGTATAGACTAATTGCCTACATAATTTCATTTTATGAAACAAAGCGCTTTAAAAAAATTATAGGGTTATATAAAAGCATGTGAAACCACTAAGTCAGCTTTGTTTTTCAGCCTCATTCAATAGTGGCAGTGGTTTAGACGTGGTGTGAACTGCAAATGATTTCTCGAGGGAAAAATATGTCATAACTTTCTGTTAGGGTACCTGACTGTGTGCTGATGATACATTCTCTTATCCTATTATAATGTTTGGTTTCCATTTTTTTGCCCCTCTTTCTCTGCAAGAAAAATTGTTTTGTCCTCCTAACCTCACTCACTAAGTGAAGTCTCTCCCTTTCCCTGGCTTGGTGTCTTTCATCCTTGAACCTGTGTTGAGCCAATCATTTTTCTGGCAGCAGAGAGATGAAGAGAGCTCCTTTGGTGCTTCTCTCGGGTCACAAGCCAGAACAGCCGAGGGAGCGCTGTGTGTATTGCTTCACTGGGATCCTCTCTCAAATCCTTGATGTCAGTAGCACTAGGCTACAAGGCCAGCCCATAAAAGAAGTTTTACTACGGGCTGAGCAATAATGCCTTTTTTTTTTTTTTTTTTCCCTTCCTGTTTTGCTGTCCCTCAAAATAAACAACAGGAGGGGAAAAAGTAGACAGCAGGAGGCAAAAAATACTCTGAGTGCTGCTGTCACTGGACTGTAACCCTACCTGGATTACTCTGCGTCAAAAATACGTATCAGCCACTAATGTTGAGTGGTGGCAGGTTTAATATCATGAGACCGTGATGACTTCAGACGTCCTATAAAATGCACAGAACAGAAGTCACGGTGGATATATAACCTTTTCATTGTTAAGGAGAGCGTTTCCTAAGCAGGCAACACACCTGGGTGCAGAACAGATCACAAAGGTCCTAGATTTAGCTTCCAGATCTTAGCTCTTACAATACTCTTCTCCAGATAGTACAGAAATAGATTTATTACGTATATTTGCCCAACATGTTAGGGTGCTCTCCCTTAATTAAAAGCACCGCCAACCCCTGATAGCATCATATTGCTGGGACAAAACAAAATGATATTATCCACTTCGGCTCTTATCCCGGCTGCCGGGTACATAAAGTGGATTAAGAGGGGGAAGGGCAATTTTGAAAAATTGTGGTACAATAGGAAGCCTGTGATCTCACCTGATTGAATCTTATCAGGTCTTAACATCACTGGTGCTCTTCCTTTCTTTTTTCTTCCTTCCTCTCTCTCTCTCTCTCTTTTTTTTTTTTTTTTTTTTTTTTTAACATATACTAAATCGATGAGAAAAAAAATCTTACCGCAGCACTTATTGTAATCGTTTAACCTAACACAGCATGAAGATTCAAAAGTCGGGACCTGAGAGGCAGCTAACGCTGGAATCTAGAACTTGCTCAGAGTTCTGCTTAGCATAAGATCAAGGAAAAAAAAAGGAGAAAACAGAGAAAATCTGATTATTGTAACATGTTGCTCAGTGAGAGGCAGATCTCACGTTCTGAGGTGGGCAACAAAGGTTTAGTGTGAGATACGCTGAACTCGCTGTGTGTCTATGGGCATGTGGTGAATAACCTGCCTGGCTCAGGTGCCACTGCTCAGAATGGCTCATTCTCTAATGCGTGTATATTTTACCTAAATCCGTCTTTAGAAGTTTTTTGGTTTTCGTGTGTATTATTAAAATTGTGGTTGGTAATGCCAGAGCCAATTTCTTGTTCTCGTGGTGAGGCTGCAGCTTGCTGTGCTGCAAATGTCACCAGTGAGCCATTTGTTAGGGCTGCACTGCATGCCGGTTAATCTGTTTACTTATGCAATGGTGGAAATGTGACCTGGCTATTGTGGTGATTAACAGAGTCAAATATCCTCACATTAACTAGTGAGCTGGGCAATCAGGCTGGATTATTGTTACATTCAATTTAAATTACAGTGGCATGACAGGTCCTGAGGTATTTAGTAACGGATTTCACAGCACAGATATGCTTCATGTGTAATGAATAAACTCTGGAGAGCAACAAAAGGGAAAAAAAATAAAATAAAAAGGTATTTTATGATCATTGTGAAAAATTTATGGAGTGTAGCTGGCATGAAATTCTATAAAATGAACTGGCTCCAACCAGTCCAACAACAAAGCACACACTTTTCTTCCTGCTGCTTATGAATTATTATTACCGAGTCCTCCTATGTTTACTCATTAGCATTGAACCCTTTGGAAAACTGTGATTCAAAATTGAATTCTTCTTAATTGAAAATACCCCCAGTATGCTGGGAGAAAGAAAGAAGGGGGAAAATGGCAGCAGCACCACAATAGGCCAGTTAGCTCTGTGATAGTCGGAGGGGGTGGCTGCTCTGAACTTGAATGTTATTCAGAAGTCACAGCCAGATTATACGAAGGAAAAAACAGGTTTCTCTCAAGTTGTGCTGCACACTGACCTACATATAATTTAAATATTTAGCCACTGGTGTGCTGCTACAGTGCGTTAGCCCACTAGCACCATAGTGCATTAATCCTGTTCTCTGTACGACTTGCTGACTTTGACCTGTTTTATGCTCTGTGACTGAATAACACATAGCACTTTGCTTGGGGAAAAAAAAAAAAGACCTAAACAAAACACACTATGATCTCAACACGCATTGGTTTCAATTAACTTTTAACCATTTGATTGCACTAATTCTAGGCTGTTAGTTAGCTATTGCAAGGCTGCTTGTATTGATTTTGAACAGAATAAGCTGAAGCACAAAACAAAGCATGTGAAGAATGAATCTTTGCAAAATAACCTCCATTCGTTTCATTGCTTACTTGCAAATATTTTTGCAGAGGCTGTTTTGATACTTATTTTTATAAGAAAAAAAAAAAAAAAGGCCTAATTATTTCAAGCAATAGGAACCATTAGGATTTCACCCAGTATGATTCAGCATTTATTGAAGCTTAAGAGAGTAATGCTGTGGTATAGAAGTGTTGCAAAATGGCTTATACGAAAAGTACAGAAAACTGCAAATAACAAGTATCAGTGCTGAAAATATTCTGATTGGTGAGGTTTTCATGTGCTGCTTGGTGGACCTGCACTAGGGAGGAACTAATGGATCCCCACATGGGAATCTTTCTTATATGGTCTTGCATATAGCAGTCATTTAAAGTGTTACATAGTAGAACAGAGAGTACAATGAGGCTTCATTTAATTGCAATGATATGTAAAACCTTTAAAATCAGGGATCGTTCTACAAAAGAGAACCAGAGAAGAGAGTGACATCTGTGCTATGTCTTTCAAAGGAAGCTCACTCTGGTAAGAGTATGCACCAGTAAAAGAAAAATAGTGGGTTTTCTCTCTCAATTTTTAACCTCAAAATAGAGTCCAGTTCCACCCTGGTCAGAATCCCTAGTAGTCCTCCAAATCGAGTCCGCTTTGAGCATCACTGTGAGCTCACCTTGCACCTTCTGGGTGCTTCTCCATTGCAGGGAGTCACCATAAAAGACCTTGTTCAGGTATGAGATTTGAAAAACAGAGCCATGAGGAGAACAGATGAACACTCAAGCTGGTCTGTGCTGATGAGTAAGAGAAAGGTATTCCTTTCAAGAACCTGATGAGAACTGGCACATTTGGTAGACGATAATGCAATTCCTTATTCTCTAGTACATATGTAAAGTATTTGTGGTAAAAATTTTCCAGGAGAATATCCTAAACTCTGGAACATGTAATTAGTGGCCATGTGGCCCAGTGATTCCTGCAGTGCTCTCAGCTCCCACTAAGCCGTAAGTGTTACGTGCATCTCTTGTGTTGCAATCTGTTTTGCATGTCCCTTTTGAAACGTGCAGCTTTCTGCGCTGTAGGTGGAATATCAATGTCTAAATCAAGGAAAAGATTTTAGAGCTGCAACTCTCATCATCAGTCCTACCAGACGTGCTCTTTTGCTACAGTCATGTGCATCTCCCCATCTGTCAAGATGCAGCTGCTGAGCTTTCTGCTACTGATTCCTGTATACATCTCAACACCTGTTAAAGGGTTTTCACATGGAGAAATGTGTATTTTAAAAACATTTATTCAGAAGAAATCGGCACGCTGTGGACCACTGAAATTTTACACTTCATCAACCTTAGTGTTGTAGTTACTGCTGTAAAACATTCCCCTCCCATTAGAATTTCCCAGGCGGCGGCAGTTTGCTAAAAGATGTTCATATGCTGCCCACTCCTCTCAAACCAGTTTGTCACAGCACACTGACTAGTCTGAGGAGAGGGCAGAGTGAATCTTTGACACTCAAAGCTAAGTCCAGCGTTCAGCCCAGCTCGTTTATGTAGACAGTGATAAGAATGGATCATTTTGCCATTTCACCCTTAGGCACTCACCATTGCTGGAGACTTTTAACATCCTCCCTCCCCATAACTGTCACACGAGATGAAGTGGGAGGATACAGGACAATATGGTTCTCCTACCAATCAATAGTCTCAAAAGTATGTGCAAGAGTCATCTGACCAGAGAGTCACTGTTGTGTAGCAGGCTCGTATAGAGTGCCAAATAGCAGATGCTTATTGAAGATTCTAATGATTTTAGCTGGAGAATGGATCCCCAGGTCCCTTAATTCTGCAGACTCTTCTTTTAGAAAATAGCAATAAATAAATCTTATGTTTTCCTTCTATTCAAACTTATCTTTAGGGCTTTTCTGCCTCCCCGTGACATAAAATGATATGGTTCCACTATGCAAAACAAGAACGTTATCCATTATCTGCCCTCCTGTTTTCAGGACATACTCACTCAACCCAGAACTATCCTGTCACATCAGTAAGGTTAGTAACCTCGGGTGACCAAAGCATTAATACTTTATCTGTCTGAGCCGTTTGTATATCACATACACTGTCTATAGAGGACAATACGAAGAGGCTTGTGTAAGAGGCAGGAAACCTGCAAGCATGATGTACTAATACTATTGATGTAAATTCTGCACAAAACATGCATGATGCAGAAATATGTTTGTACCCCCTAGTTTAAATGACTTCTCTGCAGTAAATGGCAACAATCTTCCAAAAGGGAGATACACAAAGAGTCTACAGCAGTCTCATTTAGAGCCCAATGACTTACTTGGTTGAATGAGGTAGCTGCTGAGATTGCATAAAGATAGACAGTTAAAGAAAATGATGGAAGTAAATTTTCAGTGAAAACATAACCTTTTCCATTTTGCCATAAATTCTATCTAGAGCATAAATCAGTATCAGTTACATGCATTAAAACACCAGCTCCCCAATTGGGAAGACAATGCCCTCCCCCTTGCACATTTTAAAGGACATGACACTATGTAGAGAGAGCAATAATTTCCTGAAGATTCATGATCAAGGTAATTTGACATACCTGGTGCTGCCTAAGTTAAAGTAACTATAAATAAAAGGGAAAGAGTTTGTCTACACTGCTGTGTGTGTGGTGCCAAGGCATTCGGAAGAGTCAGATGCTGTGGGCATCTAGTTCATATGCTCTGAAGCATCACATTTCACTGGGATGCTTGGCAACAGAAAAGTTTGCAAATGTTGTACAGTATTTGGAAATAGCCTGGAGTCACTGCAAACATTTGAGAAGGTGACAGTAATGTCTTTAAAGGGCTTCTTGTCTTAGCAAGGGTATTTCTTATCATTTATATAGTAAAACCATTCTTTGGATGTCAGCAGAATGGTCTGACTGTTGGCTGACGACTGACTTTGAGGACTGCTTTGGTTTGGATTATATCCAATCTAGTCCATGAGAGGAGGAGTGAGGGTGGGGGAGGGGGAATTGTGCCAGGTTTCTTAATTAATCCGGATGCTTTACTCATTATACCTTGAACTTCCTCAGAGGACAGGAACAAACTAGCTTGCTCAGAGTAAAATGAGCATAACATCAACGAGAAGCAAAAGGAGGGGGTGGAATTATTTAGAGTGGTAAGACTGTATCTGAACAAACAAAAAAGGCAAAATCTTAGGAGGGTGTGAAAAGTAGTCACACAAGTGTGTGCAAACATCTGCACATGTCTATGTGTAGAGATATACATGACAACCCTGCCTAAATGCAGTGAAGGATGAAGCAGAAGCCTTTACTGTTGCTTTTTGTTCTCAGAAACAATTAGATGAGGCAATACTCAATGTCTTTCAATGGCACAGGTTCTGCCCCTGCATCCTGAGTGGCTATGAAA
Organism: Actenoides hombroni; assembly: GCA_024336885.1. Classification (NCBI taxonomy): domain Eukaryota; kingdom Metazoa; phylum Chordata; class Aves; order Coraciiformes; family Alcedinidae; genus Actenoides; species Actenoides hombroni. Next base: position 967,215 of record WUAM01000377.1, on the reverse strand, counting down.
ATTCTCCTACTAAGAAAGAATGAGGATGCTAGACAGCCAAAGCTATCTTTTTTTTCTATCTGTCTCAGAGGGAGAGTCTGCCTTCTTCCAACTTGCCCAAAGATGCCACAGAACCTAGGAACTGCCTAACACTAAGCCCTTGAGATCAATTGAGATTTAGGTGATCCACTCTTCAGGGCCAGAAGCTTTGTTTGGAGATGCTGAGTGGTTTTCTTTAAAAAAAAACAAGAGAGGGGAGATTAGTGGAATTCATGTGCACCTGCATGAGTAATTCCCATGTATTCAATCATCTGGCCATCAACAAGTAAAGCCAAGAACCCTTTTCTCTGACTTAGCATATTAGTGAAAGGACAATTCTGCTTTGGAAAACCAACATCAGTCTAGCTAAAACTGCACTCTTCCAGGAGCTTGATGTCAAATGTACACAGATAACAGTCTTAGTAGAGAAAAAGTGTCTTAGTTCCTGTCATTCTCCTCTGCTGATTGTTGCCAAAGGACTAATGAGAGTATGAGTGGAAAACATAGCATGGGGCATACAGTGGTAGACCAAATGCAACCTTTTCTGTTGCAGTATCCTCCTCCGTGCCCTATGTCTTGCACTTAAATGGAAGAATTAATATAACTAGCATGATGAGATTTCTTGGCCAACAAATGAGGACAACAAAAGAATTCTGTGTGTGTGACACTGTCCAGCCATTTCCTTCTCTGGCACCATGTAGGTTTCAGATAGGCAGATGTCAATCACCAGCACAGCAATGGAGAAAGAACAGTGCCCCTTTTACACAGACGAGCTGCCTTCCCATGGATCCTACCCGCTGCCTCTACATTCTGAAAGTTTTTTTGCTCAGTTACATTTTGCTGGTTTGTTTTTCTTAACCCACTTTTCCTCAAGAACATAATAAAGCTGGTTTCATTACTGGGCCCAGACTCTGCCCATTTGGCTCTGTGAATTTTCCCTTAGAGTCTGCACCAAAGTCTCCTTGCTGCTATCTTATTTGAAAAACAAAACTGTTGAAAAACATCATACCTGCAGCAGTAAGAAACCACCATGATCATTACCCTTCAAGGCTGGCAGTGAGTATCAGTCTCTTTAAAAATTGTGAATAAGGTTCTCTGAAAATATCTGTGTAACTGTAAATTCTGTAGGACCAATTTCAATCATATACTGGTGTAAATCTATTGATTCAAGTGGAGTTGGTCCTGATTTACAGTGAGGAAATCCAGGACAAGCATTCCTTTCTTCTTCTTTCTTTCTTTTTTTTTTTTTTCCCCACCCTAAACATTGATCTTACCCAGAGTCTGGAACCATGAATTTACCTCTATCTGACCCAGACTTGGTAAATTTTACTGTTTTCACAGCAAAGTAGTTTTTAAAGTTATGAAGAGTGTCTCTTCCTGCCTTTCATTTTCACTACAAGTAGTGCATGATTTGATAGAAACCCACCAAGTGAGCTTGGTAGTGGAAGCCTCATTCCCCCTCCTCCCCTCCAGAAGTAACCCTGCACTCCGGGTTCACCTGAAGCACCTCTTTGTTAGCAAAGCTTGCACACTGATGGCTGCTGCTGGACACATTCAGTTTAGATGCTTAAGTGCAGCAGATAAACAGGGACAGTTCTCTGTATTGCATGTCAACTCTGACCCTTGTATAGACATCTGTAGTACAAAACTTCCTGCCTACAAAGGTTTTCAAAATCAGAATCCTGCATATAGAACTAGGGTGTTGGTTGGGTTTTTTTTAAATACATGTAGGAAAGGGGCGGGGGGGGAACTATGCTGTTGGGATTTATAAAACTTGCATATGACCATTGAACACCCTTTTCCTGTCTTTCACTCTTCTACTTACTCAGGGCTGATGTATTATTTTTTTACACACTTACTCAAACCTTTACTCTACTATATTGTTTCTGTATTTAGATATTAATACAGTGAGTTTCTACATAGTATCTGATACTGCTGAAAACAAAATTTCTTCTTCCTCAAATGCCTAGGATATTTTATTTTCTCTGACTTTTATTTAAACAAATGGGTTTTTAAGCCTTAGGTATTTTTCATCTCTCCTTAATCCTTTTCCCTACATTGCAAGAGTGTCATCAGTATGGCCCTAATGTGAGAGCTTGGTAGGAATTCTGAAAAAGTTTTGACATGAGTCAAAATGAATTTGTCCAGCCTCAGTTCCAATATTAAGTAAATATATGGAATGAATGGTGCCTTTTGCTGTTAATAGTTGAACGATCACCTTAGGAAACTCCTTTTTTACAGAGAAGAACATGTTCCCTGAGGTTGCTTTGATGTCTTAAAAAAGTGATATTTAACATTGCCACAAACAATTCGTTGTTTAAAAGAACTGATTAGCACAGTTGTTGTCCATCAGAGTATGCTACGCTCCCAGTGTTAAAACATTAGCCAAGTGTTATCCTAGAACCATTAAACTACCTTCAGTTTCAATCAGTTTTCCAGCACAGCCTGATTAACAAAGTTCTGTTTACCCAAATGGGATAAGGTGACTGACCAGATGTTCTGATTTTTAAAGATCTGTTGGTGTCCCAGCGATTTCCGCTGGGACATTGAATTGTCCCAGATTTTCCTGCTGAGAGCTTGAGCAGCACAAAACTTGCTTGCAAGGTAAAGCCCCTTTAGCCACTAAGGAGTTTGGAAAGAAGGATTAAGGAAGGATCCCCCTCCGAGAGTTGAAGATTCATCCAATGTGGCTCAGATTAATACATGAGTTATTATAAATAACTGTACTGGTATCCTTTGCTGGAGAGAAGTTACGGGAAAAAAAAAAAAAAAAGGAAAAAAAAGGAAAAAAAACCCCACAAAAACAAACAAAGAAGAAAAAAAAAAAAAGAAAAAAATCCCAACTCTGCAGCCTAGAGCAACTTAAGGAAAACAGGCTGCTTTTCCCTGCTGTAGATCTATGGCTTATACTACACGCAGAACGCTGAGGAATTCTTAATGTACTTTTCTCCGTTGTGGTTTCTGTGTCTGTGTGTGCATAAGGGGTAAAGGAGGAGGGCAAGGGGGAAGGGAGGAGGGCAAGGAGGAGAGGAAAAAGAGAGCGAGGGAGAGAAAGAAAGAGAGAGGAAATCCTCTTTGTCCTGTGAAGTGCATCACACAGACCTCCTGTGTTGTAATGTAAAACTGCCAGGGTGGCTAGAATGACCATATGCTGTGAATGTGAGTGCTGCGTCTGTTTAAATGTAAATTTCTTCTGTATCAGAATAAAAGAATATCTGTTTAATATGGAATGAAGGCAGTTTGGCAGGATATGCACTACTTCAGGTAAGCCAGAATAAACAGTAACATTGATTAAAGGAGCCCCTATTCTGCACCTGTCATGTTCACCTCCTTTGCCACAAAGGCCTCACTGGTTTATTTACCTGTAGAGCTGTTATAATATTTTGCTTTCTAAAGAGATTTGGAAGCCACCTGCCATACCTTTGGCATTTCTTTTTAACAATAAAGCACTTCAGGCTCAAGTGCAGGGGTCCATTGTTCTGCTCCACAGCATGGAAAAGAAGATGAATCCAGAAGCACAGGATCCAAACAGAAATTATTATTGATTTAATCACATAATCAGCAGCAAACACTTCAGGCTAAGATAGCAAATCCATAACAGCCTGCCCACATAACCACCCTTACAAATTTACCAGCAAACCACTGCGCACACTTAGCAAACAAGAAGAGCAAGGGTCACCTTCACTTGGCGGCAAAATATTGACATTCCTAAAGCTTAAATATGTTTTGAGTTAAGTGTTATCAATCAGTGATAAGAGTTGAATGTCTGTTAAACATAACTACATTGGCAGAAGGATTATAGAATGCTTTCTTGCCATAATCTAGAAGCATCTTTCAGACAAAACTCTGCTTGAAATCAATTGTGCACAAGGAGCTGCCTGCTGAGACCCATTCAGTGTCATACAAAAGAAGAGAGAGTCTCCCTGTGATCTTTAACCATAACCGGTTATCTAATGAGACCAGGGCTTTAATTTCTTTTCACATCAAACATAGAATCAATGCTCTGGATTCAACAATGTGTGTAAACAGGCCGTGAAGCCATCTCTTCAGATGGCAGCCAATTCAGCCTTCCAAGCCCCATGGCATATTTATTTCAGTGAATCTCCGTTTAGTTCCAGGTAACTGCTCCCACCACATTGCTCCTGGCTTCCTCCTCGGGGATGCGAAGGCGAGCTCACTCTTGTCAGACACCTTCCACTGGTAACGTAAAACTTGAGGAACTGAGTCCTGTAGGAGCACTGGAAAAAAGTATTTTCAGGGTTCTTTTCTAATCAGTTTAGAAATCCTGTCCCAGCTTTAACAATTCCTACAGGCAAACGGTGCTGCAGTCTGTCTCCCCTTCATACCTCGCCGTCAAACAGTTGGATGCTGCCTTCACTCAGGCAAATACAAAACTGTAGTAACATCGCTGTGGTTTACTTTAGAATTACACTGGCATAACAGGTGACACCTGGTGCAAAGAGTATAGAGCAAATGTCGGCTGGGAAAGCCCAGTGACATTCCAGACAGGATTAAAATGAAGTTCAGCAAACTGATTCATTCAGCCCTTGTCCCACTCTGGGGTATTTACAAAGTGTGCTTTTTGTTTGTAAAGAGGGCATTTTATAGCATCACTGTCTATTCTGAATGATTTTGAAATTTTATTCTGCAGATAGCAGGGCAAACAGTATAAAGACAGCTCCTCTGGCAGCCTGATCTAAATAAAGAAAAAGATTTGCTCTAAATTTTATGCTGCTGCTGCTACCCTATGTCCTTACTGAGAGAAATGTGGATGGCCCTTCTGTGTGGATCTGGTGAGTAGAGATCCAGTGTGTCAGCCTCTTGACAGTGTTAGACTGTGCCATCCTGCTGCCCACAGCCTGTGCCTGCCTTCTTACCCAGCTTGCTTCTGCAGGAGGTGTTGACATCTCTATGCTTTATTGTGGCTGCCACAAAGCACCTCTGTGGCTGAAAATAAGACACCATGAACTTCATCTCTCAGTGATCCACTTGGATTCAAACTGGCTCAGCTGTGACTCATGGAGCTGCAGCTGCCACTTAGGACCACAGAAAATCTCACCTGCCTTTGTATTTTCATGTAGTAAGTTCCCAGTTACACACGATGTAAAAAGCATTCCTACAAAGAAAAAAAAAGACAGTAACAAAACATTTCACATAGAATCACAGAATGGTAGGGGTTGGAAGGGACGTATGGAGATCATCTAATCCAACCTCCTGCTAAAGCAGGTTCACCTGAAGTAGTTTGCACAGGATTGTGTCCAGTCAGGCTTTGAATATCTCCAGAGAAGGAGACTCCGCAACCTCTCTGGGCAACTCTTTCTAGTGATCTATCACCCTCAACATAAAGAATTTTTTCCTTGTGTTTCTTGTCCTGTCACTAAAAGCCGCTGAAAAGAGTCTGGACCCATCCTCTTGACCTCTGCCCTTTAGATATTTATAAGCATTGATAAGATCCCCTTTCAGTCTTCTCTTCCCCATGCTAAACAGATCCAGGTCTCTCAGCTTTTCCTTGTAGGAGAGATGCTCCATTCCCCTCATCACTTTTGTAGCCCTTTGGTGGACTATTTCCTTGTCTCTCTTGAACTCAGGAGCTCAGAACTAGACACAGTACTATAGATGTGGCCTCACCAGAGCAGAGCAGAGGGGGAGGAGAACCTCCCTCCGCCTGCTGGACACACTTTTCTGAATGCGCCCAGGATACCATTGGTGTTCTTGTCCACCAGGACACATTGTTGGCTCACAGTTGTTCAACAAGACCCCCAAGTCCTTCTCCATGGAGCTGGTTTCCATCAGGTTAGCCCCTCACCTCTAATGGTACAGAGGGTTATTCCTCCCTCGGTGCAGGACTCTACACTTACCCTTGTTGAACTTCATTAGGTTCCCCTCCACCCAACTCTAGCTTGTCCAGGTCTCACTGAATGTCAGCACAGCCTTCTGGTGTGTTAGCCACTCCTCCCACTTTTGTATCATCATCAGAGTTGCTGAGGGAACACTTCATCTCTTCATCCCAGTCATTCATGAATATGTTGAACAAGAATGGGCCCAGTACTGACCCCTGGGGAACACCACTAGCTCCAGGCCTCCCACTAGACTCTGCGC
>WUAM01000377.1:939281-960775 GCA_024336885.1 Actenoides hombroni | reverse complement strand
GACAGATGTGAGGCTGACTGGCCTGTAGTTTCCTGGGTCTTCCTTCTTTCCCTTTTTGAAGACTGGAGTGACATTGGATTTCCTCCTGTCCTCAGGCACTTCTCCTGTTCTCCATGACCTTTCAGAGATGATGGAGAGTGGCTTAGGAATAACATCAGCCAGCTCCCTCAGCACTCGTGGGTAACTGAATACCCAGAAGTCTGCCTGAGAAGGCTGAGGCTGGAAGTATCTGTATGTAACTAAAGTATATTAGGATGAATCATGTTTTAGGTATCTCATCAAAACATGTCTTACAAGGTCCAAATTGGGTCAAGTTTATGAACCACATGGCACTTAAGAAGTGATGACCTTCAGACAGAGGGCTACCATATTGAGCTGCTTTGAACCCCTCTGGTCTCTGGTTGCTGAAACTGATTTGAGGGTTCAGATTTTTTTAGCCTAAAAACACCAGCTAGTGGGGAGATTAAAGAACAGGTGAAATCAGAATTTCCTCTCTGCACTTTCCCTCAAGCCCCATGGCTTTTCTCCCCTGTTAAAGCTGCTTTGACCACACCAATGCTCCAGAAAAGGGTAGGAGGGGAAGCCAAGCAACACTGAACTGTTTTATCTCAAGTTCAGAAGTAGCAATAGTGGTATTGTCCCTCTTTGTCATGAGTGATGGCAGGAACAGAGAATTTATGGCTGCTAGACCTGGATCCCAGCAGGAAGGCAGTGAGGGAAAGGAGAAAGTCTGGTGAGGGTTTTACAGGGATAGAAAAAGCAGTCTGTATGTTTGAAGGTGGACCAAAAGACCAAGCTTGGAAGCAACTGGGATCTTTGCCTCTTTTGTTAGCACATCTCCTGGTAGCGAGTTATGGTAGTGAGTAGGCCCCTTCACAGTATGATTGTACAAATGGATGAAGGTCAGTTTAAACAATTTAGTGGAGAGGTGAGCAAATGGTGGAGAGGAAACTGAACTAATCACTATAAAAGATTAAAAAAAATCCCAGACCCCTTCCATGTCTCAAAATAGCTGTGGTGACAGAGATACTGAAAAGCAGAAATAATTTTAGTTGGGCTGTAACAAAAAACCCCACAACAACTCAAAACCCAAATAGTTTGTATCTTCTTAGACTCTGTTTTTCTGGAGAGGAGACAGATTTTAATACGATGGCCTACTTCATTTTTAGCAATCTAGGCACAAATGGTCTGGTCAGATCCCTCCCATCACCAAATGTATTTCAAAACTGAACTGGAGAAGGCCCTAAGCAAAATGATCTGACTTTGAATTTACATCTTCTTTGGGTTAGAGATTGGACTAGAGACTTTCTAGACGTCCCTTCTAACTCAGTTTTTTTACTATTCTATGATTTTTTTTTCAGCAAAAACATTGACACAAAGGAGGGTTCTACCTGCAGGAAGGATGATGCAGTATCAGCTACGGGGAAACAGCTGAACTTTGCTGCAGAGGTTTAAGGGAATCATTCAGAAAAATCTTTACTAGCTAGAATGTGCTGAAACCTGAGTTTATCAATGAAGGAATAGCACTAAGCATGTAACTCAGAAGGTCCTACAGTGCTTCAGCAAATTAGTACTCAAAAATGAAAGTATTAAGGAGAAGCAGAATAGGGACATTGTTCTTAACCAGGTGACTTTAGGAGAAGATTCATGATACCCGAAGCCTGAAAGACAAAATTCAGTAAGAGAAGAGTCAAAAATTTGGAAAAAAAATGTCAAAACAGAGCAATAAGTTCTTTTCCCTGGACTGGTAGTTCCACAATAAGTAATGATTATGTTGGGAAACTTATGCATGTTTCTGAGTTACTTTAGAAAAAAACCAAAAGGCTCTGAAATGTCTTCCAGTGGAGTTTGATTGTAAGACTGTGAAACGGAAGTAATACAGTATATTGATACTGGGTTATAGAAATAACACTGTATATTATAACAAAGTGTTTTTCTATATATTCATTTTATTAAAAAATCTTTTTTATTGATTCTCTAATTAACGCTAACAACCCTAAAGACAATCACAAACAAATATAGACATAAATCAAATAGATACTGTATAAACAACTGAACTTAATTTAGCTTGCCCATAGAAATCATTGTGCAAGAATGCCTGACATGGCACGTGGCCATGAAATGGAGAATCTGAAAGATAACTATTGGAAGAGAATAATGATACTAAAAAAAAGCAATTTTAATCCAAATGCAAATATACCAAATACCTGTAAACTGATATAATATGATGAAGGCTAGACTTGATTGCCTAAATATAGAGCTCTAAATCCATACTTAGGCATATTAATAAGAGTTTTATTTTTCAGATGTGCTAATCATTTATAACTCCCTTGATAAGGGAGGATCAAACCTTAACTACACAAATACAGCACCAAAAATAACACTACACTCTCAAATAAATCTGTTCATGGAATAAATGAACATATTTATTGAAAAGTGTACATAAAATGATATTAGCTATTTGTCTATTAGTTGGTGATTCTTTTTGTATTTTAGAAAACTGCTGTAATCTGATTTCCAGTGCTTAATTCCATTACGTGAGAAATGCCTCTGAAGAAGTCAACATTAACATTTCCTCTCTTAGAGCTGGATATCTAGAATCAGTTTTCCCTCAGCTGAAGAAGATGGAAGAAAATAGTACTATATAAAATAATAATTTGGTTTTAATACTTTGAAGAAATTTATTCTTACATTGTTAGTAAAAATCATCATTCACTTCTTCATGGAATAATCTGGCAGTGTGTTTCACTTGGGCCTCTTACTGATAAGGCTGTATTATTATATCATTTAATTATATTCTGTCTTTTTTTTTTTTTTTTAAATATTTTATCACTATTCTAGTTCTCTCAAATATGGTATTATATTTGCTGAGAAAGAATCTCCATTGGTACAAAGTCAAGAATACCAAATGGTATGTTCTAATGTCAAGTCAATTGTAAGGGTACATCTTATGAGATACTGAACAAACTAGTTATACCTTTTGAGATTAATTGTCTTGTAGATGCTCCATGTTTGCACATCATGCTCTGAGAGTATATTTATGATTTTTGACTAAATTTCCTCAATTTTTCCAACTTTACCATTTCCTACTTACAAAATGGCAACATGGACTGAGAGTTTTGGGAAATTTTTATACAGTTAGCCTGAGTTCTGTCTGAGCAAGCACTTATAATATCGGTTTCAGTTTTCACTGCTGTAAAATGAGGGGTTAATCATGCTTACTTATTTACATGGGATGGTGCTTTAAAGGCAAAAAGTACCACGCGTGCAAGCTAACACACTTTGGATTGGATGCTTTATTAAAATGTGAAGTCTTTTAAAATAGGAATTGTGAGTATATATATATATATATAACCTGCCAGCATATAACTACACATGTGAGCTTATTGTCTGTCATGGACTTACACTCTTAAAGCTAAGTAAGCCAGCGGAATCCATGCAAACAAACAGTCTGTCTATGAAACCAAAGTCATTAGAAGTTTGCAAGTAGTAATCTAACCTTCAAATCAGGATAAAATAAAGTAAAATAGTAATAAAAGAGCCAAAGGTTTTGCTCAGTATCTTAAAAGGGCTACAAGAACCATATAGAACTCTTATCTACCTGTCTCAATTGTTTGTATTTCTGTGTGTATGCCCTGTGATTAACCAACATTGTACAAATACATATGTTTGTTTACGAATGCACATAACAAATTACTAAGATTTTCATTTAAATAGATAAGTCTAGCTACCAATCCATGCTTAGGAATGTGTTAGGAAAAGACTTTTTTCTTTTTTTTGACAAAATTGATCAAAAAAGGTATCCAAAAGCCTTCAGATTTGGTTATTTGCTGATGTGGTATCTTTGGGGAATGTAGAAAGACATTAAGGCAGTAATCCCACAGTACTGAAAGATCTGGTGACACCGTCATCAGGGCAGCTGAACTTTCCTATCTGTGATAAACTGGGACAGGTTGGAATTTTTCTCTCTCTACTTCAAAATGGACATCTATATATCCTTTTCCTTCCTCTCACGATGAATGCTTAGTTCTCTGCAAATTCTTATAACTGTTGATTTTGATCAATCCTGCCCTAACAATATGATAAAATTAAACCAGTTAAACCAAATTTTATGAACTTGGCTTATCATGCAAAGCTAGCAGAAGAAAAAGCATTTGTAAAATGATAAATCAAAGAATGTGGAAAAAGCTTTCTTTAAAAAAAAATTATCAGCAAACATTGAAACACTTCTGGTAGCATTATGGTTCTACTGAAGACACTGGCAAATAGCCCACTTGACTTACTTTTTTTCCTAAATCCTCTAAAAACTCCACATTCTCAAGCTTCTCAGGAGAAGGAAACCAAAATCTAACTCATAAACAAAAGCTTAAAACTAATATTTGCTATTTTGCAATGACTAATTTTTTTTTTTTTTGGGGGGGGGGGGGTGGCTTTTATTTATATGCTTAAAGTTTAAAAAGTAGGCTAAAAACTGTCTCCCTGACATTTTGCTACTACATTGCATAAGTTACACTACTATTTTAACAAAAAAAGAAAGCATTGAGAAAACTGAAAATCAACAGTAAAAATGTTAGTAAGAAAGGATCAAAAAATCAGTGACACTATATAAGGGTTCAATACCTACTGTAATTACATAAAACATACAATAAGATTAGGGAACTTAAAAGCTATTTCAGGTTAACATGAAAGGGTCAGAATTTGACTTTTGATCTATATTATGTCCATGGATTTTAGCAAGGTGTATTCAAATTTACTAAAAGTAATCTGTAGCATTTTCTTTTAAAAGGCTGATGAGACCTCTGGGACTCAGAGATACTATCATTATCAATTTTATCAGTAAAGGTTGAACAGACTTTGTACACCAACCTTTGACAGTACATAAATAAAGAGAAATGAATACAATTATCTCTGCTTCAGTTTTGCAAAGTGAGTAGAAGTAGTGCAAGTGAATCTATATATAGCAAATAGTTTGATTAATTTAGCCTTCTAGCTTACTTATAAATTGTTCTCAGATGGACTCTCATATTTACAGAATTGTTTTTTCTTCAAAATTGTTTTACAAAAAATGTTCTCTTATGTCCTTACCTATGGTTTACTTGTGAACTATTATGTACCAGCTCTGTCTTGGTTACTACTTGTCACTGGCTACTTTTAGACATTAGTCAGGTGGATTTCAGAAAGATTCCTCCCAAGTTTGTCCACTCTTTACTCACATGCTCTCCAGATTTTTCACAAGCAAGAGAAATCATTTGAACAAATAATTGTTTGTACAAGTGTTCATGCAGAACAAAATTAAAGAGATCATGATTATTGATAGCAAAAAAATCTGTTTATTTTATTCTATAAATTGCCTGCAATTTTTTTTTGCTTCACAATATTCATTCAGCTGCTGTAGAAGGGAATATGGCACACTCCAGTTGCAAGACTGCAAGAGTTAGGGGAAAAAAGCTTATCTGTCTCTAAAACATTTTCAGACCTTCAGCTAGTTTAAAGCTCAATCCAGGCAGGCGCAGAGTGCTTCCTACAAAATACTGAGCACAACTGTCACAGGCTATCCTTTGAAGCTATGGGTACTCAATACCTTCCAGGAGACGTTTCATGGTATGTTGTTTCCTATTGACATTTACAAACATATTCTCAGTTGCAAGAATGTTATCAGAATGTGAATGGCTTGCAAATACCTGTTGAAACATGCGTGCTAATGTGGAGGTTTCCAGGCCCACGGGAGTAGTGGCTTCTTAGCAGTATGCAGGAGTTTAGATGATAGCACCACTTATTTTTGGCCAAGGTTTACAAACACAGATACGGTGACTATGTCCTCCATGAAGCAGATCAAAGAATTCCTTGACAGCTTTAATCCACAAACAATGCTTTCAGAGACATTTGGAGGTAGGACATAAAAATCTGCACAGGAACTTCCCCCAAAATAAAAATGGATTTGCTTATAAGTGGGAGGATGTGCTACAGTCTCTGTTTTCTTATTATCAGTGTTTCCTATGATGCCTTAATATACTTGACAGAAGACTATCATCACTTTGTTGAGGATGAGAAAAGAAAAAAATGATCCATGAACATGAGATATCTCATTGCTGGAAGACAGAGATGGAAAAAATTACTATACAAACTGCTAGATGGTATACAAAGGTAAGCCTGTTTCTAATATTTGTGCATTAATAGAGCACATTCTTCTTCAAATATACCTATTGAACTAATTTAATTTCATTTGTAAAAATGTAGCTCTCCCTGCAATAGTCAGTGATATGATAAAGCTAATTAAGACATGCATGGTGTTAACAGTTTCATTAGAGGAGATAATATTGCACAAGAAAAATAAGAAATCATTATGATGAATGCCTCAACATTACATTACATGTTAATGAAGTGTAAATGATCTAATTATTTTTGAAAGAATACAGATTCGATTAAACTGTCGGAATTAAATTGGAAAGGACAGCCTATTGTATTTTTTATGTACAGACAAGTTAGCGTTAATTAGGCACAATCTACAGGAACAAATGAGGCACAACCCTCGGTGAACAATCATGTATCCGTTGCTCAAGGCAGGTTTCATAAAGAAATATATTAGGGGAAAAATTGTAAGTCAATTAAATACAGTGCTTTAGCAGTGGGAGGGAAAATGAGCAAAATTTCTGTTCCCTCCCCCTACATTTTGAGTGTTTATAATGCAATCACTCTGCCAGTTCTGCTCCATCACTAATTTCATAAATACTAATTTTGCTGATGAGACATTTTGATTGGTTTGCCATCTACTTTCCACAAATGACTTTCTGGAGGCGGCACAGATTTTGGATGGAATTATTTTCCTTGGGTGCTTCTCTCTGCTCTGACCTAAGGTAAGATAAGAAAAAAATGACACTAGTAGGCCACACAGGCAAGGAAGAAGACATTGCTCAACTAGTATTTGACCTCACTGACTTGTTCTAAGGGGAGGATGGTTGTCATGTGAAATTTAACATTATGAATGTATTGGTGTTTTTGTTTCTGTTTTTGGGAGTTGCTTTTGGTTTGTTTGATTTTGTTTGTTTGGTGTGGTTTTGCTTGTTTGTTTGCTTGTTTGTTTTCTCACAAGAGTAACAGCCATTGACAAAAAAAATAAAATAAAAATGAAACCATTGACCTCAGCTGTCACTCAGTGCCCAAATCAAACCTGATTTAAGTTTCTTTAAGCTTCTTGTCATTTTCACACCCATTTCAAGCACCATCTATAGACCCTCATGCCACTGAAAATACAGCATTAAAATGTTTAGAGGAAAAATGAGTCTACTAGGTTCTAGTTGATTCAAAAGTCTTGGAGTCTGTATTTAGTTATTCCATAAAGTACTATAGCTCCTAAAAGCATAATCATGAATAAAACTACAGAATGGGTAGCAGAAATTGTTGTTGGAACCCTCAAGTACTAACATATATAATCTGTGCCGTAATGTATAAAGTATGGTCTTTTGCCAGTAACTTATAAAGACATTGACAATTAGTTATTGTTATCCCAGGTAGATTCATAAGATAATTTCAGGTAACATTTATTATTGTGTGCTATATTGTCACAATTTGCCTTTTTCAATTTCCTTTGCCCATAATTATTTATTCTTTCTGTTGCATAAAACACAACAAAAAGCTATTCACATGTCATAAAATTTGATAGGTAATAGTTAACAATATTATTTTTCTCACACCTCCTAAAGAGTCCACCCAAATGCCAAATTATCCCCTTTTGCTAAAGGCAGAATGCAATAGCACTGCATAATTCAGATCAGGGTTTCAATTCCAGAATGCAGTGCCTCAGGAGGGATTGACAACATCATTGCAATTGGTAAGAAGCAAGCCACAGCACAAGGTTCAAATCCTGGGTTCAGTGTAAACAGCAGGCAAATGAGCCTTTCTAACACCAGCCCTGAGATGACCAAAGGGACACAGCAGTGTGCCCAGTGTTAGGAGACAGATGGATCTCATCCTCAGCACAGAGCTGAGGAGGTACGTCGTATCAGAGCTGCATGATACTGCAGGTGACTACCCACAGCACCTGCTTTTCAGGCAATGTCATCCTCCAGTCTTACATGTCATCATGCAGCCATGAAGGCTGATACCAAAAAAATGTTAGACTCTTTGCACACAGTACTCAGGCAGAAATCTGTTTAACAGCCTCTCTCCTCTGATGGATATGCCACTTGCTGATTTCCATTGTAGATGTATCCATAGGCTGGATGTGCGCACTGGCTCTGTCTATCCATTGTCCCTAAGCTTAAGCCTAAAGAACTCTTCCTCTGCTAGTGTTTACCTTTCTGATCCATTTACAGAGACAATAATTTCCCTGCTCAGTTTTGTTTTGCCTGGCTAAACATAGTTGGTTTGTAGTTGCTTTCTGTAAGTGGGAATCTCCATTATTGAGGTGAGATGATGATCCTTCCATAGGCATATTCTAGGGTCATTTCTTTCAGACAGAGGTGACCACAAGTGAACACAATATTCTTGATGAAGTCTTGCTGATACAGTAATAACAACTTATAATAATGTTTTAATAATGTCTCTAGAAATGTGTTTCTAGAAACACATTTGTTAACTTTGATTTTCCATTAATCTTTCTCACATTCATTTTCGGACTTCTGTCTTGTCAATGGCTAAATGTTCCCTAAAAAGTTAGGAAAAAAAGCGGGAAATTCAAGGCAAAAAGAATACATCTACATAAGCACCTCACATGCACATTGTGTGGATGGGAGAATCTTAGAATCAGCTGCTCCTGCTGTGCTTTATTAGATGTAGACATAGCCTGAGGTATCCAAACTTCAGCAAGGGCTGTGATCTGAGATCATGTTTGCCTTTTGATTACTAGTTTCTAGTGTGCTAGTTTCTGTAAAGCCCATCAGGCATTTATCTCATTCCTGCCCCTTCCACCCTCAGATTCTGCTGCAAAGGTTTAGATGCTGTAAATGGCATCACTCCTTTTCATATCTCAGCCCGAGTGCCACCAAGCAGAAGGAAAATAAAAATCTGAGCAGAAGAACAGGATAGTTTACAGTCTAGATCTTTTGGATTAAGGAAGTGAAGTTAAATTCAGTATGACTTTATTTCTTCCTTCATTTTTAATGGTCCTAATCATTGCAATTTTTCTTTGGATCCTATGTAAAAAAAAAGCAAACCAACATTTTCTCTGCAGAATACTACACAGTGGTATATTTATTACCATAAAAATAGGATTGCACACAATTTAAAATGGTTTGAAGACAACTGGGAGGCAAAAAGACAAAGAACTGCAACATAGAGTTCTCAAAAAAAATTAGCAAGTTTGACCAAATGCTTCAAGATGATGGAAAACATCAGTGCCTAAAGCAATGCACTTAAGGACTGAGAAGGAATGTCTCTCAGATAAAGAAACACAAATTTGTCTAAGTGCAAATTTCATACAGAATGGTATAGAGTTTTCATTGTACGTACCTGATATAAGCTACAGGTAGGATGAAGGATAAGATGAAGAAATTTTCTGTTCTTATTTAGAAGTTCCAAGTACAGGTTCTATAATTTCAACATTGGACTAACATTGTCAATTTAGTAATTTCAATTTGGTAGATTTTTTTTTTAAGTGTCAGTCTAAATATTTAATCCTAACTCTTTTGCTTTTATTGTGTAGCGTGCTGACAATGATAATCAAGTTTATTGCCATACTCATTTCAAATATATTATGGGCTAACTGACCCAAAAAAGTAGTTTAGATTTTTCAGATTGATTTTATTAATCCAATGCATTAATTCATTCTCTGGATGAAACATAAGATGTTAACTAAACAGTTAATGTATGAATATGGTGTTATATTAACAAATAAAATACTAAAGAAACAATACTGAAAACTACTGAAAATATCACTCAAGAGCTTCTAGCAGCATTTAAAAATCTGATACAAATAATTTAGCTAATTAATATAATCCAACTTTTCCAAGTTTTTTTGAGGGGGTGTCATATATCTTAGAGGACAGAAAATAATCTGCAGCTAATTTGACATTTGGAACCTTGGTTCTTTAGAAGAATGGTGTTCTAATACGTCATGGGAGGAAATACATTTTTTAGCTAGGTCGCTACTTGTTTATTTCCATGGAAAAATGTATTTATCTCCCTATTCCTCACCCCCTAGGACAGGGCAAGTGCACAGTTTGGGACCACATCATACCTTAAATATGCACATTGAAATTAAGAATATAAGATTTTACTTTTCACAGGTAATACTGTGAAAAATATCTAGCAACAGTAAGTCAACAACATATATAGCTATTCAAATGGAGCTGTAAAATGTCCTATATATTAATTTTGTGCTGCTATCAGAAACTTCTGATAATGTAAGGTAAGAAATCAACAAGATTCTTGTTTCATATAGACATGGAGGCAACCCTACTATTCAAATGAATAATTTAAATCTACTAAATGTAACACACAGCATGTAATTCTTACATCTTCTAGATATGAGTTTTCATCGTACATTGCAACATCTGTGAAGGGACTGAAACTGTCTAAACTCCCAAGCACATTTAGGTTTATTGCCAGAGTTGGCCTATTTAATAGAAATAAGAAATGCAGGACTGGATATACAAGATTTCACACCTGTTTAAGCAACAGCTCATATGAAATCTGCTCCTGCTAGGTACCCTCATCTTTCTCGATTTTTTAAGATAGTATGATTAATTTAATAATAGTACTATGATTGCCAAGGTGATTTGGGGCTTCTCCATTGTCTTAGAAGTGTTTTATTGGAAGATTGTACATACCATGATCAAAAGCCATGTTTCCTTGAAAAAGCCTGAGCTATCTTTAAAGCAGAATTAAAGAATCTACTGAGTAGAATCTGAAGAGGACTGCAATAAATGCATATCTTTTGCTTACAAACATTTATACAAGCATCAGGTTTCATCATCCAAAGTAACTTTTTAGCATCACTTTTTTATTCTAACACTTCCCATTAATGAAACTTGGAATCCATAAGCACCGCTGAGTGGGATAAAGAAGCATCAGCCGCTTAATGAATTGTAATGTCTTTGATTAAACCATATGAGTAATTTGCATGTAGTAGGAAGTAATGACCATCCCATTTGATGTGCATTTGTGTTCTAGTTTCTCCTCACTGCCTCTGGTTTCTCTGCAGTAACAGCACAGCCACACTTTGCTGGAAACCAACTTGCTTTCCTCCCACATTTGTCAAAAGAGCCAAACTCCTGTAGGCCCTTTGCTAGAATGGACAATTTCAGGAGCTATAGTGACAATGAATAAAGAGGTCAAAGTACTTGACTGGATTTATGGTACATTAAGAGACTGCTGCAGCCATGGTAGTAGAATTAGGGCAGCCATTTAGCTCAGCTACAGGGACCAAGTTCCCAAGGTGAACATTTTGTGGTGAGTTGCAAAGTGTCTACAAAATATCTCTACAACCCACATGCTGTAATCTTTCTCAGTTTGGAGACTTCTAATAGAGTTAGTAGTAAAACTCTAATAAGATGATGGCCCTATATGGTATGTACCTTGATTCCCTTGAGAGCTTTTTACTTATCTCTAAGACATTCCTGCAAGTTTAATTTTGAAAACCTCCATTGTGGTAATGATTGCCCATGAACTATGATGCTATTACATATACTCTGTAAGCTTTTAATATAGCAGTCTCCACCTAAATAGATTTTCTCAATGGAAAACAGATTTATTTTTAACTTTATGACTTCTTATACTGTAATTTGATAACTATAATGCCAATAGGTTAATCATATTGATGAAGTACCCAGAGAGAC
Organism: Actenoides hombroni; assembly: GCA_024336885.1. NCBI lineage: Eukaryota > Metazoa > Chordata > Aves > Coraciiformes > Alcedinidae > Actenoides > Actenoides hombroni. The sequence continues at coordinate 949,001 of WUAM01000377.1, read as the reverse complement.
TGTATTTAACACCGCTTACCCTGTGGAAAAGTAACCTGATTTACTGGAAACCTTTTCACCTTTAGTGGCAGGGGAATAACTGCTAGTTTGGCCCTGTGTTCAAACATATAATTCCATAGGCTGGCATGTAACCCAAAGGCAATATTACCACTGAAGGATTGATCTGAATTAACAAGCTTTAAAAGAGGGGAGGGGAGAGAGAAGATGGAGGGGGAAAGGGAGAGAGATAAAGTGCTGTTTCAGTTCAATACATACCTGGTATCTTTCTATCTATATAAAATTCATGTTCAGATTGCTGTTTGGACAAATTATTTCTTTTATGGAATCAAGAGAATTGTTAGCTCCTTTGTAAGTTTTCTGAAGTCATGTGGTGAATATTAGCAGAGATTTTATTTTTTTTAAAGACCTTCACAAAACAAATGAAATCTTAACGCATATATGCAGACTAACAAACTTCCTTAGGGAAAATAAGTTGACTCGTAAACTTCTTTCTTCTGAAAGATACATCTGCAAGTGATTTTTTCTATACTTTTGCCATGTGTCTGGAGATTTTGGAGGGGTCAAACAGCACGCAAAGGTAGCCTTCCTTGCATCAGTCCACCGTCTTGCTGTGAATGTACTACCTTGCAGCAGAAGTCATCCTAATGTCAGCACTGATATTCCCATGCTCACCAAAGTAAATGATTGCAGGAGCAGCGAAACACCAGTCATTACATTTTAATGTAATTAACCTGATTTCAGGTTAATTTAATTCAATCACTGGGTTACCAGTGACTGAAAAGGTTTTTATGGGGCATCTGCCTCCTGGAAGGAAATCATACCTCAGAATAAATTTACTCTTCATTACCTAAGACAGACTTTCTCTGGGAGATAGGCCACCTTTGTAATACCACATAAATACCACTAAATTTTCAGGCACCAGCAAAATATTTGACCTGTCAAATAATACTAAATAACCTGGATTGAAGTCATGAGCATACCAGAGACAGAGAAGCAAATTACTTTTCCTAATAAGGCATTTAACTGCTCTAAAAATTGTTCTTAAACTGTTTTTGTATCTCATATCTGTCCTTTGCTGAGAAAATGAAAATCAACACAAATAATCTCAAGAGAGCGGACAACACAGAAATTGCTGTTCAGAGGTATAGCAGACATCTCCTGTATTGTAGGATACATCACTCAGTGATGGCAGGAATGTAGGTAGTGCAATATTTGGAGTCCATACATGTGATAAGTGGCAGTGTTGGTAACTCAGCACCGAAGCACTGAGGTGGGTCCAAGATCCTCAGAAGGAATTAATAATATAAACACCCTGTAACATGCTGAAGTCTACTTCCCACAAGCTGTTTTAGTGTGAGGTTTACTAAGGATTCAGAGGAGGACAATCTGGACTGGAAAGCGGTAGGAATCTAAGTAGTTAACTTTTTAAAGCAGGTAGGTAAGCAATGGTTCATTGTGCTGACAGACAGCTAAATGCCATAGCACCACTCTTGATTTATTTGTTACTCTTATGCAGCCTTGAATTTCAGAGGGAGACAAGAGGCTTAATTTAGCTAAAGGAAGAGCACATTTGGGACTTCTGCAGCTCGGTTGTTTCCTCAGTCTGCAGAAAAAGGCAGAGGAGCTGTGGGGGGCAGCATTGTCAAGTGCACCCACCAGTGCTATCAATGCAATTTTAATTTCAGCATAATTGAAAGAAGACAATTATGACACATTCAGTTAAATGTAAGAGATGGAAAGGGCAACATAAATACATGGAAATAATAATGGTGTTTTGAGTTTCAGATGAAAGAACAAAGCTGATCTATTACCAGTCCTTATGATAAGAATCATAAATTTTGCAATACTTGACATACCTTCAGTAGCCTCAGATATGGAAGTAATGCAAAAATGCAGGAGAAGTTCTATTTGTTTCATCTATAGCAGCTTTGCACATTCATTATGGAAGTGCACTTGGAAAATACAAGCACTGTAGAAGGAAAATAATAAAAGAAAACAAGGAAACTATCCATTTTCCAAGTTCTATTATTTTTATTTCAGCCTCAGAATTTTGAAAGACTTTCTGAATGTTTGGGTGTGGGCAGACATTTTATAGATAAAGAAAACAAGACACAGACAGATGTAACACCACTCAAGCCACAAATGATTTTTGAATTTGACAAAGCATGTGAGGTATGGCATTAGGCCTGGAGACCCTGCTCATGAATTTGCTATCCAGTGTACCAAACACTGTATTTTTGTGGAACAACCACCATTACTACAAAGAGTCTACCATCTAACTAGATATCAAGAAACTAAGATGATGTAATGAAAATGGTTGAAGGAGAAGCACAAAGTAATACCGAGATAGTCACAGACATAGCAGTTCCAAAATTGCATGGAGCTTGAGAGCTAAGAACACACCTGAAGGGCAAGTGGGGACAGCATCAGAGAGATGTCACCTTGTGGCACAGCTTTAGCCAGCAGCTCCTGTCCAGTCCACGAGGCTGCCCTATTCTGCTTCACAGGCATACTCAGTCTGGAAGGCTGAAGATAAATTTCCTTCTCTCCTGAGAGGATTTTCTGATGAGGAAGCACAGAGCTTTTGCATTCTGCTGAGTTCTTCTTTAAAAAGTAGTAACAGCTGAGAAACAGGTTCAAAAGGAACCTGTGTTAAGTAGGGAATATAATTTCGAAAGTGGTGTTACTTTCAAAGATCCTCATCTGGCAAAGGTGGACTGGTAATTGCAAAGCTGAAGGAGGAAAGAATAAAATCTGGTTTAGGATGAGAGGACATAAATCTCTGGAGTCACTAGTTTTTAGAAATCTCTGGAGTTATCATCTATGTCTGGTCGAAAGGAGGTTGTTAAGTGCAAGCTTTTGTGACTATTAGAGAACGTGTAGCCAGGCAGGTCTGCACTTTACTGTCACTATTTGTGATTCTCTAGAATCTCTCCCCTGGAAAGGAGGCTTAAAGTGAAAAAATTGCGAGAAAATCTTGGGGATTTTTTACTCATGTAATTAATAACTGTTAGTGGAAACATAAAAACCCAGAAACATACGGCACAGAATTAACTGGTAGAACACTTTAAGAAGTATTTTAAAAAGTGTTAATTCACTGTTTGTCTAGTACTTGTGAAAGTGGAATATTTTTTAAGAGGAAATGTTCTCTGTTAAATTGGTCTGTCCCTGCTGTGCTGATAAATACCTTGTCTCTTGCTATTGATTATAGTAGTTGTGGCTCTTGGATAGGGCTTGCCAAACTATTTACAGTGAGATTAAAAATCCTGAAAAATGCAAGCGCGTTGGATTTCATTCCAACTTTATGAAAATGGTCTTATTTCACAAATGATACAATGTCATTTATCTTTAAACCTTCAAAATTAATACCAAAACCCAAGTAGAAACAACTTAATGACACTCACAAGTCCCAGTACAGTTGCAGATGGATACATTGCAGTGTGAGATATTTGGTGTTCTAAAATGCAGAAGTTCATTTAAATTTCAAATATTTTAACAGTTAATGTTATGATTTAAATGTCCCATTGTCTAAGTACCAATTCATTCAAAATAAAGCTTGTTACATCAAATCTGTGATGCCATGTCAACTATATTACATATGATTTCACACTACTCTATATTCCATGGCATTCCATAGATGCTACTGTCTTCTGGATAGCAAGCAAGTCTACTGTCTTCAGTTGCCTGCTAATTATGACATGTCACTTGTTTACTTGCAGTGCGGGTATGTGGTAGGGAAACCGATCATTTGGGAAAGCCACAAGTTTCAGGAAGATGGGAAACCCTGTGATCTGGGGTTAAGTCAAGAGTGCTGAAAGTGAGGAAAATACGGTAGAAGACATAATGCCACATCAAAATTTGTCAATGGTGGTCACTTTGCAGAAGGGCCCAGTGCTAAGGATTGCTTTGGAAAGTTCCAAGGGTTTGCTAAAGAGCATCTACTAGTGGGGGACACAAAAAAGAAGAGGAACTCTTCCTTATGGAGAAGGTACAGCCCCGCTGAAGGAAAGCAGATGAAAAGATGATGATTCAAATAATCTGAAACAAATGTGATAGTGTAACCTGATCGTGAAGCGTAACTGAAGGAAAAAGAGGTTGCAACTGCCTCTGAATAAATTCATCCCATACTGCTGTACTATATGCTTTGATTTCAACCAAATCATCTTCCTTTCATAAGATGTGCATAGACAGTTACAGCACCCAGGTGGCATGGTGAGCACTCATGTGGCTTGTCAGACCTGGCTGAAATCTTCATGCTACATTTTATATAGTTGAATAACTGAATTAATCAGAATTAACTCTGGAAAGTATTTCAGGTATTATATAGTACTTGATAGTAAAAGATGAGAAGCAGAACACTGCAAGTCCTATCCTCAGTGCATTTTTTTATTTCCTCATTGACTTATGGAGAGGAAATCCCACTTACTGACATGGCTGCTGTCCTCTCAGGTGGTGGTTTATTCCAATCCACACAGGCTGAGGTATACCAGCAATGACACTGAAATCCTCTTGGCAACTTGGGGTGGAGGGCAGGAGTGGTAGAGTTTTATCATATCAACTTTGTCAACTGGAGGCACTTTATTCCCACCAGTAATAAAAGCACAGAAGGCAACACTAACATTTAGTCAGGCAGGATACTGCACAGGTACAACAGCCATCCATCTTGATGTTTGGTATAGAGAATGGTCACGTAAAAAAGAGACCCACTAAACACAAACATATTCATGTTTCAATCTTTGTTCAAGAATTATTTTATTTTACTTATTATGAGTCACAGATGGCTCTTCAGAGGACTGTTGCTATTACCTGTAAACCTTTAGAACACATTTCTCAGGGCAAATATTTACCGATGGCTCTTTTATCAGAAATGTCACTAGAATAAAATAATTTTCCACCGTATGAGTTGGCTAAAATACAGGCGTCGTGACAGAAGCCAATAATTCAATGTAAGATATTGATGGTCACACACGTCGCTTTCCATTTTGAAAAGCAGCATCATTCTGTGAGGTGCATGAATAGCCCATCTATCACTCGTAGCACATTAGGGATCCCTGCTATGTCACAGAATCTCTTTTTGATGTTCTATCGCTGTTGTTGGCTACATGGCAAATTACTATATTTAGTGTAGTGCCTAACCAAAGCAGCTGTTGCTGGTGTGTAAATCAGGATGTTGTTTCATCCTCAGTCCCTGCTAAGTTACAGCTAAATGTTTGGAGAGCACAAGTGTCAGAACAAAATGACTGCCCAGCATAACAGCACAGAACATGAACACTGAGTCTTATAAGGACCCACATAATGTGCTCCACAAGTTAACACACACTAAATTGCCTTTTAATTTCCTACTGAGTTTTCAGGTGTATCCAACAGTGCCACTTGCAGTGTCTTATGAAGGTGTCTGGCTGCTCTAGAGGAGACAACTATGCTTACGAGCATACCACTTTTATTCTGCTATTGCCTTTACTTCTCTCTTACTCCTTTTTGCTAACTGTAGCTCCAGCTATCTGCTGCTGTGTTTGTTTTGTGTTCTGCCACCCTCTCACTGAAGTGCAATAATCAGTTTTTCTCACTTAAAAGGAGAGGTTACTTATCTAACATACTTAAATATGCTTATTCTGAAGGGAAGCATCTGCTCTGATTCAGGCACAATGGTTCTGATTTATCAAGAGCTGTTCAGCTATCCTGACCATTACATTTTTATAGGCATATATGTTGATCTAGTTCCTCTTCTTTCCTCATGTCATACTCTTTGCAGATGCTCAGTAGGTACAACCTGAGCTTCTGACACTCTTCTTGGTCTGTCTGTTCTTCCAGTTCATCAAACAAGCTTTACCTCTCTGCCAAGCAGTGCAAGGACATGCTGCTGCAGGAAAAAGCCAGCTTAGCATGATGGAAAACTGTGGCCATAAGATGCCAACAAGGGAAGAGGCCCTAACCTTATTGTACATATTTAACACGGATGTGTATAACTAATAAACCATCATGTTTAGATACAGCAGAACTTCCTCCTTTTGCCTGTCTCAACAAGCTTCTTATATTTGCCTTTATTAGAACTGATTGATATATTTTACAGTGGTCCATTGCCATTTCAGAAAAAGTGAGAGTTCAATCAAAGACTAATTTTTGGTTAAGTTACATAATTCTCTTCCTGGAGGTGCCATGAATAGCTTTGTGGAAGATTAAGAACTGAATCAAAGATGTATTTCATGAAAATATTTCCTATAAAATTTTTCAGTAAATATCTTGCATCAAGTTATTTGAGGGAAACTGTTTCTTCATTCAACCCTAATACAAACAACTTTTTTATCTGTTATTTGTCTCCTCTTTTCTGCTGGTGGTAAAGGAAAAAAAAAATTATACTGACTTTAAAATGTAGATCTGCTGAGTACTTCAGCTCATTAAATTCTCAGAGGGATAAAGTTAGAAACATATTTTCTATTTCAACATTTCTCTTCTTTACCCTTTCTGTAATCATTTCATTTCAAAAAACTGTGGCAGACTATGGCATTCAAACTCTAGTTCTGACAGGAGAATCTTACAGATCCTTCCCTGGATTAATACATGCAGTGCTAGATTATGCAGCTGTTAAGTACAGTATGAAGAATCCAGTCCTGTGAATTTGTGTGATACAAGCTGAGATAGATTTCAAATGGAGTTCTGCTGAAAATTGTACTACTGAGCCTTTGACCCACATAAAGTGACATACTATCCATAAATGTCACTTTCTTAAAACTTTCTAGGACAACTGAAATGAGAAGATAAATCTTAAGCCACTGCGGCACTTATTTATTTACTACTTTTGCATTTAAGTAATAGAAATGAGAAAGAGGAAGGTAACATCATCCTGATGCTCTGTGACGAGAACCCTTCTGTTTAGGTGACATCATCTGGAAGCCAAAGTGGCTTGGCCCTTGTTTAAACTGGACCCAGAGTGAGAAGGGCACCAAATCACTGCATCATCATTACTGACTTGCCAAAGACTTACAGTAAATATAAGGCACAATTGCTTGCTTCCATTAGTCAAGGAATGTACATATTATGAGGCACAGTTTGTAACCTATCAGCAAGTTTCCAGTCTATTAGTAAGTCATAGGGATATGAAAAATCTTTCTTTATCTGGATGAAAAAAAACCCCAGGTATTTGAGGACTTCACTCTTTCCCTTTTACAGCATAATTAACCTGTGTCTGTTAGCACACGTGACACATAAATAAATGACACATAAATAGCAAGTCCTCAAAACAGGTATTCGGCCACTCAGGGCATGAGAACTTCAAAGTTACTACATTTACACAGTGCTCTTCATATTGAGGCATGAGTTTCCCTGTGTTTGTTTTCTTTTCCACCTATAGTGGCACCAGACCAACATGTGAAAGGCTGAACACTTGGCCAGGGTGAAGCAGAGTGTCTGGCAAGCTATGCTTTTTCTCCAGCAATGCTGTGACCTTGGCAGTGCTCTGGGGTGGTGCTCTGGGTCTGTTTTTTCAAAGGGTAATGATACTTCTAAATGAGCAGGGAATTGGAGTCATAACCTTCATGCAAGCAAAGGGTTCTCTGGGTTTAGAAGACATGCAGCCATTCAGGTCAAGGTGGGAGATGAAAAAGCTCAAATATTACTTGTTCACATAGTTGTGTTTTTTCCTGTCCTAGTGTATCAAGGACAGGGCTATGACCAGAGTGGCAGTGCAGGGTGGGGGAAAGCAAGAAAGGAGGGAAGGGGCAGAAGACACGTGAAAGTGTCTGATGCATCACACACAAAAAACTGCCAGATTCTGACACCAGAGATACCAGCTGTTTGGAAGAAGATGTGAAAACAATAAAAGAATAAGACACTAAAAAGTGGTAATGCATCTACCTCCTTTAATGTTATTTTTCAAGCACCATGTTGATTTAGTGAAGGAACTAATTTTTAACCCCAAATCTCTGACAGAGGTTTTTTTCCCCCGATGCCTCCATCTTCCAAATGCACATTTTGTTTCATTAGGTACACTTTATTTTCATGAGAACACATGAAGAAAGTAACATTGTACAGAGATAATATTTTAAATCTGAGGGCAGTTTGGCTATGTTATTTCTTTAGGGCTTATTTGCCTGACTGTAATACCATGCTAATATGGCTATCTGGCTGCCTTAAGTTCAGAAGCTTGCTTTGTTTCCCTCTCAATCATTTCTCATCTTAGGATGCTATGGTCCTGCTTTTCCTCCCACTTTTAGTCTTGTGAAAAATAGAGAGAGCACTTTACTACCTCACTGCTCTTTTTTGTGGGAATAGTATATAAAAGACTGTAGGATACCTACGTCCTTCAGCCTATAAGGACACCCAAAGGGGGTAAACTAGCAGCAGCAAAATTCCCATTAACACTACTCTGTTTGCATGGTTTCAACAGCATTCAGGCACAAATTTGCTGTTGTACAACAGGGAAGCAGGAAAAGAGAGCTGTTTACACTGCCAGACGACCCCTTGAAAACAACACGATAGGCAAAAAAGTGTTTCTACAGCTCTGACTGTGAGAGCACTGCCTGCCCAGGTGATAACGTTGCCAAAACTCACATTTGAAAATGCAGAGATTTCTCCACTGGGTTTTTTTTGTCTATTCTGTTTCTACCTCCCTTATATCTTCCTAAGTTTTAATTATCCCATGAGTAAAGCCGGATTTGTAACTGAACGAACAAGAAAACTTCTGACCTATGAATTAACACTTTTTTTCAAAAAGGAAACATTGCTGGGCAACCAGACTTCTTGTATGCACAGCAGTACTTAAGTAACTTTGATATTCTGACTTCTGTTAATGAATTTTGCAGCTTTTGTTCTAAGATTTCTTTGGGAAAGGAAGAAGCTTCCCTGTTCCCGTGAGAGCAATGTATCCTCACATGAAAGTTACTCAAGTTTTTATTCTTGTAACAACACATGTATGAAAAATCCACTTGCATGATACAATTCAGACAGAGGAAACCTGATAGGAGATAGTATTTTTGAAAATCTTCACATAGATGCAGCACACCAACAATACAACTGCTACTGAGTGTGTGGGAAGCATCTGTATCTAGGCTACCAAAAGTTTCTAGTTCCTTAAACAGCAATACATAGAGTTATAGCACCAATTCAGAAAGTTCTGCCAAACAGTAAATGAAAGAACAGTAAATAAATACAGAAGAGTGCCAAAGCTATGTGTGATGCACAGCACAACAGTACTGTACTGGTTCCACTATAATGGCAACAATCCTGCTCTCGGGGGATGTGTGATAAAAGAATTTCATGTACAGAAAGTCACAGTATATTTGGCAAAACACATGGTAGAAGTTCAAGCTGCCCTCCTAGAGCACTTCTGTTGAAAGGTTTATTAGGTTTCCTTTCTTCTGTCTCTTTGCTCAATTTGCTTTATTCTATTTTATCTCTACTATCCAGAAATTATCATTTTAAAGAAGTCAGAGAAAGAAGTTTTCAACCAAGCGATAAAGAAAACCTCCCGCTTTTGCAAAGGCTACAGGTAAAACTTTGACTCATATGACTAAAGTGATGCTAGCAAGAAGCAGGAAACCCTTAGAAACAGCCCTAATGCAGACCAGGCTGCTGTGCCTGGTTCAACCCTGCAGATTGTTTATTTTGACTCCCTAAATGCCTTTTTTTTTTTTTTTTTTTTTTTTTTTTTAAATAAATAGGTCTGACTGGATTTTCTCAAGAAATGCTCTATATGTTTTTCAGATACCTGAAGAGGATTTCCAG
>WUAM01000377.1:937828-939197 GCA_024336885.1 Actenoides hombroni | reverse complement strand
GCTTTTATATATACTTCAATATCCAGTGATAGCCTTCTATAGTAGCTTCAAAGCACTTTCTGTCACTCTGAGAAGAGCTCACAGGTATGAAGCTAAAAAGAATTATTTAAGAGAGCACAATTTCCCCTAGACTTGCACATTCTTAGACAGCTGAAGAGTGTGTGGTTACACACTGTTTTAAAGCACTAATAAGGACATGATTCTTGGTGGAAGCTATCAATCATATTTTTATGGACAGCTTCTGAAGGAGGTTATTCCTACTTCGATCACAGAGGGCATAAGTTTAATGCAAAGTACACAAAAAATACTCACAGAGGTATAGCCCGAACTGCAGCAGGGATGTCAGCAAGAGTGAGAAGTAAAAGGTTGCTCTTCTAGGAACTTCTGTGGTCCTACAATTCTGGCAGACCTGTTAGTATATTGTATCCATCCAGGCTGAAAAATGGCTAAATATGCAACTATTTGTGAAGTGGTATCAGCTGAGATTGTAAAAGTAGATGTAATTTATCTCATGTGGAAAGGTCTAAATCCCAAGGCCTGGGGACCAGGAGATTGTAGCCTGTGCCAAATTACAGAAGAGCAGCTATGGAGCAATGCTGATTGCTGATCAGTCCCTGAGCTGGAAGGATGCAATAGCTGATAGAGTTTTGGGGCTCCACAGGTACAGGACAGAGGGTAAAGATGCACTGGCCTTCTTTTCCTTATGCAGAGAAACAGCACAGGTTCCACCATGTCTGTAATACCCTGATACCACAGAGAGGGCAGGTTTCACCCTGAAGTAGATAAAGACCTGCACTGACTATCACACCAGTTTAGCAATGATTTGCACATTATGGAATTCAAAAACAATGAGGAAGCATCTAAATCTATTGAGGGTATAAATATCCAATGATATATTCATGTTCTTTATATATCAAAGTTTTTCCAACAATTCTGCACTAGAGAAGTTAAAGAAGTAGTGTCTAGTTAGATCTAGCCCCTGTGTGCACAAAACTCCGAAAAGGGTCTGGGTTAAATCACTTGCAATTTAGTTCTCTTCTGACACCCTTGAAAAATGTCATTTGGGGAGTTGTAGCTGAGGTTCCTCTTGTCCTTTTCTACCATCTGGGAGATAAGCCTGTATTGCACCATGGTCTTTGTCTTTTCCATAGCTGCTATGCCACTCTTCACCTGGGAAATTAATTTATTAGAAGAGAGTGAAGGCAGAAGGCATTCAAACTACCCTTAAACTGCTAACACCCAGGGAGATTCCCAAACCAACATTTTTGTTATTTGAATATAAAAGTTTGATCTAGGCTTGAAAGCTTTTGCTTTCCAGGTGTTTGGCTTTCACACAAGATAGCAGATTTCTTGACAGAAAAAGGTAATT
>WUAM01000377.1:847828-932828 GCA_024336885.1 Actenoides hombroni | reverse complement strand
TGGGGATATGTAGGGGAGAAAAGCGCATAACATCCAGGTGACAACACATAATGAGACAGACAGAGTCCTTCTGGCTGACCAGACAGATGTGCTAAACAAAGAAGTGAGACAAAGCAAAAGCAATGTTCAATTAAATAAATGAAGTCATAGCCTTCTATGCGTTTCTACAATTTCTACAATGCCTTCTATGCATTTCTTAGCTACCTTCCATGCAATGTACATTTTCAGTATATCAAGTATGTGTTATTTACAAGTTCTCTCAAAACCTATGTGACATAGAAGTTGATTTTAAAACTATGAAATAATCTACTGATGTCCCATGAAACCTCTACTATTCCAACACTTTGTCCACACTATCAAGGCAAGAGGAGATCTGCAGAATGATGCTGAGGACTTCATGTTCACAGCATGTGTGTTTGTGGGACTTTCTTCTAACTGGGTTCTCTAGAAGAGAAGCCCACTAGCTTCTCCCAGTTTCATGTCATCTGAGAAAATTCCAGTTTTCATATGTCACTACATAATCCAAAACGTGATTGGTGGGGGCCACCAGGAAAGCCACTTTAAAAACACGCTCCTGATTAGAATTAAATATTAACAGACATATCTTGAGATGATCTGATAGGTTATACTACATTTGATCAAGTGTGTTAGATATCAAAGTGTTGATACTTGAGTCCAGTAGCAGTTTCTATGATCATAATTCTTTACAGAATGAATTTCAGTGGTTTTTACATCTTGTCCTTCAGTATGTGCCATTGCTGTTTTCAGTGTCTCTTTTTTTCATTGGTTTTCCTTCTCTCAACTTCCAGTTACCTACAGACCTCTACAAAAGAGCAGCTCCCAGAACAGAAAGGTAAATTAATTTTTACACCACTGTGTCAGGGTAAAACATCTGATTAGATTCACACTATTGATGTAAAAGAGCTCACTATGCATTTCATACCGAGTTTGTCAAAAGCACTAATTTCATCTACAGCAAAATCAGGTAAACAAATCAGGATTCTAGTCTCATGGAATGACAGTATTTAAAATGCCATTTACTTAAAACAAAATTAATTAGGATGGAAAAAAGTAGCACTCAGTATCCTTTGTTACATCAGTCTTATACACTGAACCTTTTAAAAGTCTTATTTCCTAGCACTATGTCTATCAAACCATGCCAGCCTAGTTCCAAATGCAGAACTGAAACTGCATAATACCTGATGTGACAAATACTGCATTGTCCTGTCAGTCACTACGGAATCCTGTCAGCAGGCCTGCCACAGTAACCTCTGACCACAACTAAAATAGGCCACCTGAAACAGAGTACATAGTTAGTTTAAACTGCACTGGGATTAAGAGGAATTTTCAATTTCAAGTGGAATTCCTTCCAAAGGTTAAACTCTCCTGTCCCCATTTACCACATAGTTTTCCAAAAGCAATGAGGACACAGAAGTCTTGCTTCAGAGGAGCAAATTTCCCATTGCACACATAGCAGAACACTCAAAAGTCACGCTGACTGCTGCAAAATCAAGCACGTATCTTTTAGAGATAGAAGGAAGCGTCTTCTGAGCTCTGTTACTTGAGTGTAACCAGAATCTCTCAGACAAACTGGTTTTAGTAACACAGCTGATGTCTAGTTTTCAGACACTGGCAGAGACCTTGGACTGACAGGAAATAAGTAGATGCCTAGAAGATTTTGAACACACTTCATGTTTTCAGAATGATCCCCTGGGAGTTCAGCACTTAACTTGCAGTGCATTCAGAAAAATGATTTCAACATTCATTTTTCTGTCCAAAATGCTGAAATCCTGAATGAGTGTGCTACAGCCAATTTTAAAAACCTTTCTGTGAGTAGCACATTCCTGTTCCCGTGGTTTCCCTACATATATATATATAACCCTCAAATGTTTCCTGGTTCATATTCTCCACAGCTTAAAACGTACATGGGTGATCTTGAGACAACTCGTAGCCAAGGATAAGTCAAATCAGTGAGAACAAGAGTAGCTGCTACAAGCACTTTACTTGTTCACCGGACGTCAGGCAGATGTGGGGATAAAACTGTCAAGTGCAAAAACACAAAGAGAAATATTGCTATTTTCTATTATTCACATTCTTCCCATGAGCTGTTTGCTCAGTTGCCATGGCACAGGCGGTGAGATTTTATAATTTTTCCCCTGCCTGCCATGTGCTCATGCAACAATGTGAATTTAATCAGTCCAGACAGTTGGTTGTGTTTTGTCCATGTGAGTGGAATAAAACTTTTCTCACCAGCTAAACCCACAAAGTATCTAAAAGCCATAAATAATCAGTAACTCCTATGACTTGCACCTGCTTGCTTTATTTGACCAAGGATACAGAGAGGCTCCTATAATGAACAGTGTTCCCAAGCATTAATCACCTCTGATTGCTTATAAAAATCAAAGTAGATGTTATGTTTAAAATATCAGATGCATAATTTTGTTTCTTTCCTGAACCTAGATTTTAGTCAGGTCAATGTTGCAGATTTATCTCCCTCAATAAAATCATCTTTGTTTTCAAAATATTTCATGGGGAAAAGGACATGTTCTGAGTAGCAAATAAATTTCTATTTACCTATTAATTATAACAGATGTATTCTTCTAGTACATCCTAACCAGCAAAAGGAGATGGGAAAGATGGAGAAAAAAAAAAAATGTCTGGGGAGAAACTAGAAAGCACTGTGAGATCTCTGCCAAGATTATGCAGAACCAAGTACGTGCCAGCTTGTACAAAACAATACAACTTTATTTTGTATAGTGTCTTTCATCCAGAGTGTATCCCAAAACCACTTTACAGGAGTTAAACAATACAGTTACAGAGATAAATAATAGCAGAGGGAGAGCAAAATTAACCAATATGTGCAAGTCAGAAAAGATATATTTTCAGCTGAGATTTGGAATGAGAGCTTTATAGGAACATTAGAGTGGTTTAGTTTTAGCATTTTTCTAAACAGAGCTTAGCAATGTCTATAGAGATACAAATCAGAGCAAAAGTGGTAAATGCCAGGAAATTCAAAGGTATGGCTTCATTAAGTCTTGCAGGTTCAAAATTAAATTAAACCAAAATCAAAAGCCAACAGAATGGTTTTAAAAATTAAGGGAGCCTCTCAACCTTTACACTTCTGGCTTTACGCCATGCAGCTCTGTAATATTTGTAGCTGTCTTCTTTAAATGGGAAAAAAAATGAAAGGAGGAAAAATAAAATAATGGAGCCCAAGCACTGAGTATGATGCAAATACAGTGCAGCTTCATAGAGAATAAAAGGTATACATCAGAGAGCAAAATTTGACCCAAAGTATCTTTTGTGGGACCTGGCAAGCAAAGGATGTTGTCTGGTAACCAGGGCTCTAATCCTCTGGGGGAGCCCTGGTGGGTACAGAAGTTGCCTATTCAGTTATTCTGAATTAATCAGATCCTTGATTGTCCACCAGGTCTGATGTTATATGCTTAATAACAGGAGAAGAAGGATAATGCAAGGAAGGCAGAGGGCACTGACCTCAGGCAGGGTCAGTGGGCACAGCAGTACATGGGATGGGTGCTGTTCTCTTGGTGGGACTGGTGCTTATATGGCAATTCCCTTTGTGGCTACCTGGAAAAAATCCAAAGGAATGGGCAGAATTGAAATTCAAGATTAAAAAAAAAAAAATCAGCTATCTCTTGAGAAGACTAAACCAACTTTACTCTGCAACAGAGCCTGAAAAATATTAGGATCTCAGTCCTGGTTTGGAAATCGAAGAGTAATTTTTCTGCCTAAACTGAAATAAGCTTTCTATGACTTCTCTGAAAACATGGATGCTTATAAAGGGAACTGATTCCACAAAGCCCTGGAAGAATTCTCAAGGTAACCAGTGCTTTCAATAGTAAGGCTCAATTCAACAGTGGCATCAACAGCGAGTGCAAGTGAGCTGGAGGAGAAGCGTGTACTTCAGAGTGCATCAGCTTCTACTGAGGTCACATGCAGTGAGCATGCAGACGTTGTTCGTAGCATGCGTATGAAAAACTGACCTGCATCTGTGAAGGAAAAGACATGGCAAGTTCAGATGGTATCAGCAGAGGAAAAGACCCACAAAACAGCTTGCTTTATTTATTGATTTCTGGGTAACTGAATAATAATTTCAACAGGCATTGCCAAATTTGCTATTGTCACAGTAGCTGGAGGTCTTTGTTTACACGTTAGTACTCACACCTGTTTTCCAGCCTCTGGAGAACAGGTCATTTGGGACTGTTGTTTTTGCCACTAATAAATATTTCACAAAAAGAGGGCACACGCTTCTTGAGACAATATTCAAGAGTGCTTTACCTGATCCTACAGTTGAGGCTGAATAGCTGTTCTTTTCCAAACCCTCCCCCCCCTCACTTTTTCTCAAAGCCCTTTCCCCAATCCAAATGCTTCTTGTAGGTGTTCAGTGAATGATGACTTTGTGTATAAATCAGTGTGCTGCTTCACATGGAAAACTCTATTTGCTGAGCTCATGACATTTTCTGGGTGTAGCAGTGGGAGACAGCTGCCGTTGAGAACTGTATACAAAGGGCACATAAATTGCTGGGTGTCATGGAAAAATTTATGCACAGGCTACAGGGTTTTCCATACAAGTTTCTGAGTGTTTTGTATGGATGCAGGAAACAAGTAAGTGTCTGTACAAGTCTCTACCTCAGTCATTGCTCATCTTGAAGCAGCAACAGGGATGAAGACCTGAGCTTTTTACATCTCCCCAGTTTTACAAGATGGGTTTATAACATGCTTGGGACAAAAAAACCACCCTCTTTCCGTATCTTGAATTTTACATCTTCAATGTCATTTCATATTGTATTAGCTGAAAGTTAACTTAATCTCAAATTAAAATAACTTTCTTAAAAACCAAACCAAGCCAAGCCAAACCAAAACCACCATCAGATAGGAACAAGAAATTTCCTTCACATGCATTGTATAAACCAAGGCATGTTACAAAATTCAGCTGAAGCTCTACAAACCCCAGTAACCTTGCCTTCTCTGAGAATCCCTTCTGCAGGTTTTCCTTACATGACCAGACTTCACTTTCCTTTTCCATTGCAAGCTTGCCATTTGTGCAACATTTATTTTTGTGCCCGTGCTACTCATTGTAATAAATGGTCTTACTCCCTTTAGGCTTCACTTCTGCTCATAACTTCACACGTAACATGCCAGAGTTCAGAATAAGCCAAGAAAAAAATGGCCTTTTGATGAAACACAAGTAAACCCAGTGCCTTATTTATGATAATTTCTTATGTACTTGTGTTTTTCTCTATGGACTAAAAAATTCATTGTGATTTTGGGAAACCAGGGTGCCAACACCACAGTAACAGCCTGTAGCTCTCTCAACTGGCTCAGTCCCTCTGTCTAGAAAAGGACTGGTGCTGTACTCTTGGGGTAGGTAAAGAGGCAGTATTATGAGCAAGAGCATTGCCCTGGCAAGTAATGAAGCTGTATCAATGTAGAAGGATTAAAAAAAAAGAAGTCCTACACTCTAAAAAGTACAGTAATGGAAGCACAAAATACCAAGTTAATTGGGATGTTTTATTATGAGCCAGGATAGCCAAGTTACATATAACATTCTCCAAGCATGGATTATGGATCTTAATTCTGTCAGCGTACAGGAACATTTCCCTTGTAGTAACCTTAGCTTTTAGTTAGAAAAGCTAATAAATAACAAGTTACTCTTTTTTTTTTTTTCTCTCTCCCTCTCTCTGTGCATGCATTCATGCATCTTTGTATATATTTACATAAAGAGTATCATATAAAACTTAGCCTCACAGTATTTGTCAATACAGGATGTGAGTAAAGATAATTCTGTCACTTCAAAGGTTTCTTGAAATGATCAAGTAAAGATTAGAAAAAACACCGTGAACTTCAACCTTCATCATTATTTGGTCTTGCTTTTGAAAGTACCTAATATTTCTGGCCATCCTTCCTATGTTATTTAAATGCTGGTAATCTTGTTCATGGCAATTTCAATAAGCCACAGCAGACATATAATGCTTCCTCTTTTAATAGGTGCAAAGTGAGTTATTGTCACAAAGCATATATATGAAAAAAGGATGTGAAAAGAGAATCCTGCCTAATCTCTGTAATAAGGGCTTGTGAGGGTGCTAACATGGTCACCTGAATTATGCATGTCTATTGTGTTCAAATATCATAAATCGATGCATGAATACCCTCCAAATCATTTTCAGTTCATGAACATTTATATACAGAGCTCTTGAGCACTGCAAAGACAATTAGTCATATTTGTATGCCGGAATTAATTGAGAGTGAGATGCGGGAGGCAGAAAGAGAGAACAAAGAATGCTTTTTGTCAGTTCTTCCAACTGACAGGGATAATTAG
The DNA here is from genome assembly GCA_024336885.1 of Actenoides hombroni. NCBI lineage: Eukaryota > Metazoa > Chordata > Aves > Coraciiformes > Alcedinidae > Actenoides > Actenoides hombroni. Next base: position 926,488 of record WUAM01000377.1, on the reverse strand, counting down.
ATATATGAAATTGAAATTCCTCAGCAGGGGGTTTCTGTTGACAATGAATTTTCTTTTGATTCCATTCTGTTATTCTTTTATGCTGTCATCTGTGGCAATTTGTTATTCAGCTTGAAGCTTAAAAAAGCAAAGCATTCCGCTTTTATGAGTAGATGATGTCAGTTTGTACACTGCTGGGAAATAGATATTAAATGTAATCTTTAAACTAAAAAAAAAAAAAGAGAGAGGAAAATAAAATCAGTTAAAGAGACAGAGCTCAGTTTACACAGCCCTCAGAGTAAAACTTTTGTGAGAGACAGAACTTGCTTTGATGGTTCTTAAAGTTGCTCAGTCTGCATTAATGTTTCAGTTGGAGCACAGGACTGAGTGAGCAAGGACTCATTGCTAGCAATCCCTGTTTAATTCTATTTTCAAAACACTGGGCTTTCTGCTGGCAGGCACCCCTACAGTGTATTAACATTGTACTTTAGTCGGGATATGGATGGCATTCATTTACATTCCCAAATCCAGCTACTGACCAAAAGGAAATAAAAAATAGGAAATGTTCTTCCTGACCAGCATGTGAAAACCTTCTTAGTGCTTCTGATCCTTGTTTGGCATCCAGGGCTTGATTTTTCCACACTAACTTCATCAGGTTGTTGAAGACTACAGCAGATGCAGAATCTGGCCTCTGACTGAAAAGACAAAAGGCATCGCGTTTTACCCTGCTTCAGACAGCGCCTCATCCTCTCACCTTCAGAAAGGCTCATTCAGTGTGCCATCAGCATGAGCATCATGAATTCTTTCAAAAAGGGTAGCTAAAGTAAGTGCAAAATGTTGGTCTCTGTGGTAAGAAACTTGCATGTTTACTTATTTTTTTCCGTTGTATGATTTTGAGAGCATGTACTTCTCTAAAAACATAACACATGGGCACACACTACATAAGCCTATGTACACATATACTCCTAATAATCAGAAACATGTAGAAAACATTACTTCATTTTTTTGGCAAGGGCTTTTACAAGCATTGCGTGGAATCTGGAGTATGAAAAGCCCACACTGTTCCGCCTTCACCCTCCCCTTTTCACTGGAGCTCTCCTGGCTTTCTTTTTCCTCTTTCCCTCCTCCAAAACCCCACGTTATTTGGCATTTGTTACTTTTCAGACTGCAGTTTCTCCTTCATCAGGCATCTTGGTGACTGCGGCTTTATTATATTTTATTCTACTTTTTTGTTACTAAAGCAAAAAAACCACACACAGTGTTATGATGTAGTATATTCCAGTGAACCACTGTGAGTCTAACTATACCATACGGCATATCATTAAACATTGCAATATTTAACCCATATGTATTATCGCCTCTGCATCCTCCAAGCATTCGTTGCAGATGCAGTTTTATCTTGCACTTTATGGACGAAGGCCCCATTTAAGGTGCTGTGCAATCTTAGAAGTTAAAATAGCTGAGAATATGGTTCGAGGGACTTCTCACCCCAATGAGTGTGATGAGTGTCCCCACAGTGCCCCAGTAGTGACCTAGAAGGGGCAGCCCATACAAAAATGTTAGGCTTTACTTAGTCTTTCACTCTGTCTGTTGAGACTCATTAAGGATGCTGCTTGTGACGGCAGTTTCTGGAACCTGGCACATGTCCACTGGGAAATGCATTGATGCCATCAAGTCACTTCATGAAGATAAATTTATTTGGTCACTATTGACCTTCGATGAATTTGAACTGGTGACTCAGACTTTAAAGACTCTATTCTTTTGCTGCCTTCCTACCATCCAAACAGCAGTGCAAATTCTATTTGCCAGTTTTTTAACCTGTCCTTCATCTCAGCCTCAGTTACACCGGGTGTATCATCTACCTTCATACAGGTTTAAAAAAAAAAATAAATAGAAGAGTCTACTAGATTTTATAGAGAGGTTTGTGTTCAGTTCAGGAAGCCAGATGGAAGCAATTGTCCACCGCATATAGGACTCCACGTACCTCAGCCTTGCTGTTCAGGTGTGTTCAGTAAGGACATACGTATTATGCAATCAGATGCAGGTTTGTCACCCTTGTGTGCCCCTGAGGCATGTCTGGTGCTAGACCAGGATCTTTTGGGATTCTTTTTTGGATCATTTACTCTGTGAAGGTGGATTGCTTGAGCCAGGAAGCATACCTATGGAGCTTCTCAGAGGAACTAGGCAAAAAAAAAAGATCCTTCTTTCTAGGTGTGAGTTATAATATGTTCAGTCATGTTCTGGAATATTCTATGACTTGATATTTATTCTTAAAAGGAGGGAAAAGTGTCTCTTAAATTTAAGCAGTAAATGAATGGCCTTTTCCAAGACTGCAGCTCTTCACAGAGGCACCTAATTGCTGCTTTCAACATCTATATCTGTTACTGGGCTAAGCTCAAATTTTATTTTATTCTTTTCTTATTGAGTAAGAAAAGTAAGTATATCACAAATTCAGGCCTTTTAGCACTGGCAGAAGACTTACCTTCACAATGTGCATTTCTTAAACACAAAAATACCGATTTGGGATGACCAAGATCCAGACGTGTTAATATTTGTTGGTGTTCAATGACCATCAAAGCATCAAACCTTCAAACCTCCACTGTACTCCAAGGAGAAAACCAGTAGCTACACATAAAAATTGCTTATTTCATAACCAAGAATTTTGCCTTTTTTTTTTTTTTTTTAATCAATGTATGCAACAGTAGTGAAATTTTGGAAGATTTTCAAGACATAAAGAAGCTAATACTGCTGCCAAAGTCGTATACATGGTTTGTTCTGAAAAACATCCATAAGTAACCCACTCAGAAAGGCTGGAGCTTTATAAAACACATCTTGTAGCTTCGGTGAAATTGGTTGATTTCAGAATTTTTCATTATGTAGCACTGTATTTTGCTTTTTGAAAATCTAAGCACCTTGTAAGATAAAGATTTAGTAAGGGTACTAAAAAGGTTTAATTTCTTATTGCCTTTTAAGTTGTTTACCTTATCCATGAAAACTGAAGGGAGTCAGCAATGCAAAAGAATGACCTAGATTTTAGTTATGGACATTTTTTTTTATTACGGACAGACATTTCTTTTCCCTATATATCATGCAGTTCACAAGTTTGTTGATAACTGTGATCAGTGCTTGGGATCTCTGATCTAAACTCCCCTTTTCTCTTCATCACAGAAGATTCAGTCTATCAGGGCTGCACTCTTTCATCTGTGTTTTGCTTTGTAAAATGAACTACACGGGCAGAATAGATGCTCATATAATCTTTCTCAAGAGCAAATTAAATTACTATTGCATGGCTGCTCCACCACAAAAGAAGGGAAGTTATTATCTGAGGCCTTCCTTCTCACATCCAAATATCATTTTGTAAGTCAATTGGTAAAGTACGCAGCATTATATGATACTCGAGCTTATCACAAGGGAAAGGTCACACAGATTTTCCTTTTACTTTTTCTACAAGCTACATGACAATGACTGCAAATAAACCCCCCAGGCTTACTCTTAGACTTATTTTTTAGAAGAAGAAGAGCCATGTAAGTTAAATGAGCATCTCCTTTTCTTTTTTTTTTGTTCTTTTTTTTCCCCTGTTACTGTGGATGGGGTGGGATACTTTGCTCACAGCTGTAAATATTGAATTACTTCAAGTTCTGAGAAGTGACTGCCTCCATGCCTTTCGCCAGGCAAATAATCCCATCTCTTTTAGACCACTAGCTTCACTCCTGAACTACTTTCTTTTCTCATTCTCATCTCCTTACAGCATGTGTTCCTCTGGCTGAGGAGAGGAACAGTGTCTAGCTGAGCACTGGCAAGAGCACAGGAGCTGAGGGTCGTCCTCTTCAGAGAGTTTCTTGCACTGTGTTGGCCCAAAACCTCAGCAAATGGTTTGGGGTGCAAAACAAAGGGGATTTGAGGCTCTTCAGCTTTGCGGCAGGTGCTGTGGTGATAGTTTTGGTAAGGACTAAGGGATGTTTCTCTTCTGACTCTCTGCTTAGCAGCCTGAACCTACACACTGCAGTGAGCATGTCTGCACCACTACCAGAGCTCCTTCTCTGGTGTTGTGACTCTTTGGAGCAAAGGATATAATACTGCTTAAGCTTTTCTCAGTGTGTGCTCTGTCAATCTTGCATTGGGTGTGAGGTGGTGCCAGACCCTAATTGATGCACATCTTACAGAAAAGCTGAGGAGAATTTGGAGGAATGAAGACCTGCTTCTAGAGGTGCTTTAGGAGAGCACCAAAGTGCCTTGGCCATCTAGGGAGAATTACAGTGCTACTGTACCTGGATGATCTGTTTGTTAGAGAAAAGCTTACTTTTACCACTTAACAATCCATTCACCTTTCACTAAGAATACACTCACTGAAGCTAATTCTGGTGTTACTTCAATTGTTTCACCTTAAAGCTCATGTTTCTGTTTGTGAGTACTAAAGGAGGTAACATTCATCTGAATTTAGCTTCATTATTGCAACTGCTTTCATAGTTTTCACTTCAGTCCCTACCCTGGTAGATAAATACAGGTTAGCCCCCTTTGTCCCCTACCTCATGTCTTGTTTCATTAAATGCTAAACACTTGCCTGGTCTCTATAAAATCTACCAGTCCTAATCAGGCCAATTCCTGCTTCTTCAGTATGACCTCTGGAACACACCAAACTCTATTTTTAATACAGGGTGAAAAAAAAAAAAAAAAAAGGTGTGGGGGACATTTTCTTGCACCTTCACTTCAACCTGATGAGATTTGTGCCAGATGTTGTGTTTCATAAAGTAAACACCCAAGCACATCTTCTAACTTTGTAATTACGTGCATATATTCTCCACATAATAAAACTAGAATAAAATCACTACTCACCCACAAGTAGTAAATCAAGCAAATGGTGAATTAAGTTTGTCTGATGAATGTTGCTTTTTATAAAATTAAGCTGTTTACAATGTGTCTTCTTTTACACTTTTAATGATTTTACTGCTTGGTATTTGTTCTATTATAGTGCAAGAAAGAAAGAAGTTACATTTCTATGCTGTAGTTGTTGAAATCATTCTCTTTTACATTTCTTTGGGCATTTGCTTTTTTGATCCCACTTACAAGTACAAAATTCCTGAAATGTCATTTTTATATGTCCACCACTTTTTTTTTCTCTAACACAAACATAAATGGAAGAGTCCTGATGCGCTGCTTTTTGATCTCCAAAGAAAACATTGTGTTACAGAAAATATGGTATTTCACATGAAATAGGAAGGCTTGCTTTATTTTCAGTTGTAAACTTTTTTCAGTGGCACCAAAAGTATTTTCAGCTGAAGCCTTTGCAGACAAGTACCCAGCTATTTTTCCCTTTCAAACTTTTCTCCTTTGAAACACCTGAATGCCACCCTTCAGCTTCCTGATCACCAAAGCAATTCAGTCAGGTTCAGGAACACCTGTGAAATATATGCCTCGAAGTAAAAACAGAATTAACCCCCAAAAGACAATTTTCTTTATGCTTTTTCCACTTCTCCTTGGCCCGGAGACATGCCTGGGGGGGTGGCCTGTGCCTGTACAGGGGAGCATGCGTGCAGCACTGTACGCTGCTGGGACTATCTGGAGCCAGCAGGTTGAAAGGAGAGATTTCTCCTTTGCGAGGTGAGCAAAATTTCAGGTGGATAAGGAACCAGCACTGGAGGAAATCAGAAGAAAGAAAACCAATTGATGGTGGCCGACAAAAAGTATGGTGACTCCTGCTTGCAGAAGGAGGAGAGGACACCTCTATCAAGGGCTGAGATGAAATGCTGGAACTCCAAGGGGAAAAGCAAAGACCCATCTGGACCCTGCATGGGCAGTGAGGTTGTTTAAGCTTGGGAGCAGCCAGGATAGCAGCCCAGGCAAGACAGCAGCCCTGGGGGTGCGAGGAGGTACCTCCACACACCAAAAGCTGCTGCCACACGGGTGAATTAGAGGACCCATGGGATGAAAGGATGACAGAACAGCAGCAGAACACAGGTGTCATGTGCACATTTGGGATCTCCCCTGGGAGATATATGGGTAGCCCCCTCCTTTTCTTGCAGTTTAGGTTGTGGTCTCTCTGAATAACTCGCCCTTAGGCATCTTTTTTTTTTTCTTTTCACTGTAACTAGTGGAATTACACATCCTTTAAATGCAGTCCTCTGCAAAGGATGAGGGTGGCACAAAAGTGCCTAGCCTTTTGCAGTGGTAAGTGGTTCACTGCCCGCCCCACACTGTTGTGTTTCATCCCTTCGGAAAGGAGAGGCGTGAGAAGTTACGCAGCATCAGGACTGAGATCTATTGCAGAAATTCCCAAGTTTCTTCTGTGACCAAAAGCTATTCTGCTTCCTACAAGAGCATAGCTTTTATATATTAGCAAGCAATTGTGCTGCTTTTAAAAAAACCTGGAAAGATTTTTAGAAACAGAAAATATGCAAGTTATTGTAGCCTACGGCTGGCATTAACTTGCACAATGATAATTTATATTTTATGCGGGTTTTATTTTTATACACCTGCTTTTCTTTGCAATTCATAAAAAACCCATATTGATATCAAAGGAATTGCTCTGTCACAGAATTTATAATCGTGAGAGGTTCACATCAGTACCTTATAATCTTTTAATCTTTTCTGATATCAAAGGTAATTTCAGGGAAGAGTGAAATCTGTAAGTTGAAAAAAAAATCTTATTTTCTAATTATCATAAAGATATTACTTTTTTCTGTCTTAATTGTTTTTCTAATCCCATCCATTACCTGTCAGTCATTTATGCTGTGCATTGGGGTTGGTGGTTTTTTTGGACCCATTTTTATTAAGGTTCGTAAAAATAAAGTTTTAGGATGAGAGATCATCAGTCTGGCAAACCTGCCGCAGCTAAATGACATCCAAGAGACAGCAATGCTGGCGTTTCCCCGGCACTGGTTCTTTGCTGGTGCTGTTTGAGGTTTTAAAACCCCATAAGAAGCATTCAGTTGGGCAAACGGCTGCTTGCGCTAGGGGCTGATGCTCCCTGTGGTCTCTGTGCGTCTGGGCTGGGAGGCATCTTTGATTTTTCTATGGTGTGCTCCCACATTCAACTTGGAGCTCCCACTTGAGGGAAAGCAGGCTCAGCAGACCCTGTGCAGCTCTCCTGGTAGCCAGTGATGTATGAAGGAGGCTGGGAGGGAGGGAGGGGTCTCTGCAGCGGCCGTGCATCAAGCAGCGAGCCCCACACACGAGAAAGCCCCAGGGGCAGCAGGGCTACCTCCAACTTACTTGGTTTCTGTAAGGCAACAAAGCTCCTTGCCCATTAACAGAGTGAGGCTGATGCAGCAGCCGCGTGCCGGTTTCAGGCATCCTTTGGTCGGCTGGCTGCCTAAGACCAGCCCTGGGTCCCTGCTCTGCTGGGGCCGCTGCTAAGTGTGGGGTCAAGTGTGGTCCCAGCCACAGCTCCAGGGTTATCTTGTGGGGCAGGTGACAGCAGATGTTAACGTTCAGATGACCTCCCATTGCCGTGTCGCCTGGAAGCCCCCGATCCCCAGGCCAGCAGCTCTCTGCTTCCAGTTCCCTCATGTGTGACCCAGCAGCCTGTATCATCTTACAGGGGCTGAATAGGAGAGGCAAGGGCAAGCTGTGTGGTCACTGTTTTCAATATCCCTCCTGCTAGCCATTACATCATCCAGCTACTCTCTAAGAGGATTTTCAGCAGGCTTGGCTTCGTTATTAAAATAGTAATTAATTTTTTCCTCTTCACAAAACCCGAGGACCTTCAAATGGAGGCCTCAGGAGTGAGGGCAGCTTCCTTTTGAAAGTGGCCTTTCTAGAAGCCATAATCGGCTCTCCAACTTTACAGTACACATGTTCCCCAGTAAATGTGATTAAAGACTCACACAAAAAACCCCTTGCACAAAATTAATTCAGTTTCCAGAATAAAAAGTTTGATAAAGTTGTGCAATGCTCCAATGACAACACATAATAGAAGTGCAGAGTTTTATCCTCTTGAAGGATAAATGAACGGCCAGAAAGGTCTGGTAGTTCCCAGAGTAAAAACATCTGCTACAGCTAATTCACTTTAGCTTTTGATTGTAAAATTCATTAGCCATATCAGGCAGCTGTAGTTTCAAACATGTTGCTAGGAAGTACAGTTTTACAGGCTGGGATGTCGTTTGTTCTCCCCGGCAGTGGCGAGGGAGCTGAGTGCCCAGTGAAATGCAACCTCCTGCAACCCCGAAACAAGGGCTCTGGTGGGGGAGGCAGGGAGGGAGGGAGGAAAGGGAGGGAGAGAGGCAAGGGAGGGAGGCAGGGAGGGAGGAGGCATAGGGCTGAACATAAAAAGGTGCCAAGTGCTGACAGGGCCATGGTGGCTGGTCTTCCTCCTGCCTCTGCCTGGCAGAAAAGGACCTAGGGGTGCTGGTGGACACCCGGCTGAGCCAGCAGTGTGCCCAGGTAGCCAAGAAGGCCAGTGGCATACTGGCCTGAATTAGAAACAGTGTGTCCAGCAGGAGCAGGGCAGGGATTGTGCCCCTGATCTCAGACTGGTGAGACCACATCTTGAGCACTGGGTTCAGTTTTGGGATCTGCAGGATAAAAAAAACATCGAGGTGCTGGAGCAAGTCCAGAGAAGGGCAACAGAACTGGTGAATGGTCTGGAGAACATGTCTGATGAGAGCAGATAAGGGAGCTGGGATTATTTAGTCTGGAGAAGAGGAGTCTGAGAGGAGACCTTCTGGATCTCTATAGCTTCCTGAAGGGAGGTTGGAGTGAGGTGGGTGTTGGTTTCTTCTCCCAGGTAACTAGTGATAGGAGAAGAGGAAATGAGCTTAAGTTGCACCAGGGGAGGTTTATGTTGGATATTAGGAAAAATTTTTTTACTGAGAAAGTGGTGAAGCCTTGGAACAGGCTGCCCAGTGAGGGGGTGGAATCACCATCCCTGGAGGGGTTCAAAAAATGTCCAGATGTGGACATGATTTCGTGGTCATGATGATGTTTAGTAGATGGTTGGAGTTGATCTTTAATGTCGCTTCAAACCCTAATGATTCTATGATTCCAGCCATCCTGTAGGGCTTGAGGAGGAACTGGTTTTGTGGATTAAAGAGTAAACAATGTGCCCACCCATAGTATGGCAGCGCATCTCACTGCTCTCTTCCATGGTGCTTTCTTACAGATTGTACTAAGCAAACAGTCTGAAGTACATTTTATGGAAAAGTGCTTCCACATGTTGTTCAGATAAAGAGATGAGTCCCAAGTGGATTTAAAACTAGACACACACACACATATGTCTGTGCATTTTCTTTATTTTTAAATACATATTTAATCCTATTCCTTATTCTTATTCTTACTCTTGTTCCTATTCATTATTTGTTTTTATACTTACATTATTTATATTTATCTAATGTAAGCAGGGAAAAACCAAGATAAAGCTGCATTTCCTAGGTGTTTTACTCTTTCCAATTAATCCTACTAGGTTATTTTAATCAGATCTCTGAATTTGAAAATAGAATTACAATAGCAAGTCTGTCCCTCCAGGCTTCTGACCAGCTTCCTATCAGCTTTTTTGGTGCACACTGATCATAGTCCTCTTATCTCATGTGGAATACCCCCTATTCCTTGGGTTCAGTTTAAAAAAGCAGCTAATATGAATTGGGAGACAGGGACGGAGAAATTGTGCCTATATGTCAATCAAACAATGACTACTCTATACTAGGTGAACATTTCAATTCCAGGAGGGAAGGAAAAAATGATTTTTTGAGTTTATTCTGCCCCATAAGACTAGTGATGGCCAACAAGTGTTGAGTTTTGCAGGTCAGAAAGATTGTCAAAACACTTGTCAAACCACCACTGAGGTTAATGCTGCAAAAATATTATCCTTCCAGAAAGAGTGACAAACTGGCACCTCTGTACACATCACTCCCTTTTCATAGGTCACAATGAATTACACAGGACTGGCACCTCAGAGACACGGGGAGCAGGGATAGTCAGCTTGGTGATGACAAACTCCCTTTGATTAAAACTGGTTCCAGTACAACAATCTTTCTGTTGTTAACTGGGAAGGACAGAAATTGGTACTTTTCTCCATTGCAACATGAATATAGGTGAACTGTTCTTACATAACCTGATAAATTCACTCAGTGTTCCTTCTCACAGTCATGATATTTTCTGTCATCATTGGGACTGTTCACAGCTTTGCTGATAACAAATGTCTGGTGAGACCACTCTTCTCCATGACAAGACACTGGTACTGACGTAAATATTTCATGCTTTGGAATTTTTCTGCCTATTTCAACTTTCATCTGACTTACAGCTGATGTGCATTGTGCAGACAGTTTACCACCTTTGCTCCTTTATTTAGAGGAAAACGCCAGAAAGCTGCTTGACTCAACCTGTGTGTAGAGCATATGCCTTTCTTGGAGAAGGGATGATGATGGGTATAACACCAATGATTAGGATCTTGATCAACAGTTATATTGATCAGCCTTTTTGGCTGGATGTAAACCTCCTTTTCTGGTACACTCTTCCTTGAAAAATGATTCAGGAAAAAGCCTATATTCTCATCTTTTTGCTTCTTTTATTTATTATTTTTCAGCTCTGAAGACTCCCTTGAACTCTGATTAACTTCAGAGCAAAACACATGCTATGGATGAGCTCTGCTGGATAATCTATGTCTGGAATGGGTAAGGTCATTCTGACATTTCAGCAGAGATGTTCAGCTTCACACAGAATCTACGGGTGTGTGCTGCTATTAAAAGCATTGAAACCTTGTCAATTCTGCAAATTAGCCACACAAATGAGAGATATACTTTGTCAGGCATCATTTTCAGCTGGCTTTTTTAATTAAGCATTGACTCATATTTGCTTCTATTTCTTCCCTTTCCTATGTAGGGTACTTACTGTGGGGACATTTGGTGTCCAAGTCCTCATTGCATTGCCCTTCCTTATGTCCTCAGAACTAAGCTTCTGGGTCACTCTGGCTATTCTCTATACTTTGGAGAGAGGGGTATTTGCTGGCAGAGGCTGGTTTTCTCTTGCAGACCTCTCCTTTTTTTCACATATGCTGTTCTGGGCACTGTTCACAACCCATTCACTTACTCAATGCTTTAATTCAGTAGTCCTCTAGGTCTGCAATCTATTCTGTGACTGGAGCTTTTATTGCCTTTTAATTCCTGTAACAGTCTCAGGTACCATTCAGTGGGTGCTGCATCAAAAAAAAAAAAAAAATTATGAAATAAATAAATAAATAAAACACAGTTTTGGTCACACATCCAAAACCATTGCCTTCTTACATGGCTTATTCTCAACTTTGCTGACAGCTATTTCTTCTGACACTAAAAATGGCTATACAGTACCTGAGGTATCAGGTGAAAATTAAATAAGACTCCTTTGTCTCACACACAGAGACTTCTGTGCCTCTTCTTCTTCCCCAAAAGCCTACTGGATACCGTATGATTTGGAATAAAGAAATCTGGGGGATAAGGAGATAAAGAAAGAACTATATAAACCCCCCCTGCTATGTTGAAGGCTGATGCTGCTTTTTTATTTTTTTATTTCCCTGAGCTGAAAAAGCATACAGTACCTATTGCAGAAGAGCAGAAGCTTCATTCTCCTGGGTGCTGGGGCCTTAGATGGTGCTATTTATACCGCAGTGTCCTACAGCTCGTGTGTTGCAACGTGGTACAAACTCAACTCCCCTCCTCAACGAAAAATAAGATGGAGAGAGGGTGGATTTGGACCGAGCAAGCTTCATTGACTATACTTCTCCACCATTTCACTCTAGTGCAAACCATCACTTTCTGCTCATGTTCTATGTGTGCAGGACAGATATGCATTTTAAATTCTGAGCCATAAACAGTGCTAAACAATCAAGTTACATACCCATGCAGTCTATGCTGTGGAGCAAAGGCTCTGCCTGGTGACCCTGATAATCTTCCTGCTGCATATACCTCAGCTGCAGCCTACCTACATGCCAGGAAGCAATAGAGCTACGTATCACACACACAAACACACACACACACACACACACACACACACATCCTCTCCCCTCATGAATCTTTTGTTTCCTTGCAAAGGAAACCCAAAGACACAAGGGAAAGGGCTGAGTGTTATAGTGCACTCCAACAGACTCATGATGAATCTAGTCCTGGGCTAGGACTAGTGGAATCCCCATCAAGCACACTTCCCTCACAGGGTAGTCTCAGAGTAGATCACAGAATCACAGAATCAAAGAATCATAGAATCATAGAATCATAGAGTGCCCTAGGTTGGAAGGGACCTCCAAAGGCCATCTAGTGTACACCACCTGCAGTGAGCAGGGATATCCTCAACTAGATGAAGTTGCTCAGAGCCTCATCAAGCCTGATCTTGGCCTCCACCACGTCCCTGGGCAACCTGTTCCAGTGTTCCACCACCCTGAGAGTAAAGAATTTCTTCCTAACTTCCAATCTAATTCTACCCTTCTATAGTTTAAAGCCATTTCCCTTCATCCTATTGCTACATGCCCTTGGAAGCAGTCCCTCTAGACACCCAGTGCAAACCACCATCAGTCAGAACAGTTCCTCTAGAATAAAAACACTCATACTGAAAAAAAAAGAAGCTTTTTTTTTTTTTCCCTCCTACAAATATTCACTTTTCAGTTTTTCTTCTGGATGTATTTGATTCCAAATGCAAAGGTATTCTCTCTGTAACACTTTATCAATTGTTTTAGTACAATTTCAGGCTCTCAACTAAGGATCTTAACAATAAAAGGAAAAAGGGACTATTTAGTTGATGTTGTGGAAATAGTGACACAAAAAGTTGGACATCTATTTCTTATACTGTTCTTACAACGTGCAGAGGACATGGCAAATGCTTGATGCCACAGATGCACCCCTTATAGTGGGCAAGTCTAAACTTCAGTATTGCCTCATTCTTCCAGTTAGAGTTTATCTACATTTGATTTCTGTAATATTACAGAAAAATGTCAAAGATTTCTAAGTGATAACTGCAACCTCTAAATTGATTTTATTCATATGATTGGTAATGTATGTTCAAATGAACTGACAACTTCATAATCTCTCTCATAAACCACAGGATGAATTAAAACTGAGTCAGGGAAGCATATTTATAGCTAATCTATATTGACATTTCTTCACTGCTATCAGTGAAGTCATAGCAATTAATACCTACTGAGTATATGCCTTAAGGTTTACAAAATGTCTTTTTTTGTTGTTGTTAATTTTGAAGCAAATAATTAAACATGCAGGATTATTTTACTTACGGTCTTCTACTAAAATATTAGCTCTAAACAAGGTAATTTGTGGCTTTCACATAAATACAGGCTTCTCAAAATTTTCTTCAGTCCTTCCATCCTCTGGAGGAACCTTCAACCACACATAGTCCTCAGAGGCAAGGAAAGCAGAACAATGCATGCATATAGTGTGACACACTGTTTTATTATAGTCTGTGTTCTCAAATCTGTCCTGCGCCCAAGGCACTGGTGCCTCTTTACAATCAGGTGTCATGGGCATCCACAAAAGTTTCATAGTCACATGGGAATCACAGCATGAAGATGAACAGATGCTGTGAGGCACTTCTTAGGACTTATTATTCATATTGCAGCAATTCCAAGAGACTATATTCCAAGGGGGCTGGATGTAGTACATCCAGTCACTAAACACTTCCCTAGAGTGCGACAGAAGAGTAGTAAGCGTCTATGGAAAATGAAGTCTGCTGTATTCAGCACACCTTGAGTTTGTTTATATATTCTGGACTGCATCTCTACCTTTGGAAGTCTCAGTAAGACAGACATTAACTCTAGTCCTGTTTTCAGTGAATTGCTCTTTTAAAAAGTAACATCAGAAAGTGCTCTTGTGACCAGCCTACCAAAGCTGGGTTTTTTTCCCCTAGGCAATTGACAGCCTGTTCCACAGTGTACAGCTGCAGCTTTGCTGGCCAGAGTGGAGGGATGCACTTCACTTATTCTCGCAGAATTGTATCAGCTTTTAAACCTGATCCTATGTCTCTGGAAATCCACTGGATGCCCCAAAGTAAGAAGAGGTTTTTCTAGGAATGGCACCAGAAGAGAAACAAATAAAAGAGCTTGATCCTTTCACGAGGCTGTGAATTTAAAAGACTGACAGAAACATTTTCTCTTAACTTACCAACTGAGCAAGTTTGGAAAAGGTTCTTTTCGGCACAAAGTATATCCACTTTACAGAAAATTAAAAAAAAAACAAACCAAACCCACACTTTAAAAAAGCTTCAGGGTGTTGACTGGAATTAATTTATTTTGCTGTGGTTTTCTCCCTTTCTATTTTACAGGAAACAAATTCTTCAAATGGGATCAGGTTGTGCTCTCAAAACTGAGGGCCACATAGTAAAAGTGGAGCTGTGAGATTGTGCTCATGATAGAAAGAATTTATTGCCAAATTTATTTAATCTGCTAGATCCCTTAAAATAATGCACATGCCTGCTCACGGCAGTTAACTGTGTTCTGTTACAGAAAATAATTCTATTTTTTCCCTTTGTCTATTGGAGAAAATACACAACGAGTATGACAAAGGTGTCAAGCAGCACAATAACCTGCACAGAGCAAAACCAGACTCACAGTGCAAGAGGATTATGAAATGTATAACCATAGAATCATCTAGGTTGGAAAAGAACTTTAAGATCATCAAGTCCAACCACTAACCCTACTCTACCAAGTCCACCACTAAGCCATATCCCTTTTAAACACACCCAGGGATGATGACTCAACCTTTCTAATGCTTATCATAAATTTGTCTCTCAATATTCAGGCACTAGGTATGAAAAGCAAAATAAGATTGTGACATTTATAACTGAAAACCAGTGGAAACTGTGACTTGTTGCAGGTATCTACATTAATTTTGAATATTTATTTGAAATTAAAAGCCCAGTTTGAATGATTTATCAGGATACGAGTCCAATTTCAGGTTTCTGTGGGCTTGACAGTAACAAGATTGCAGCTGCAAAGATTTTACAAACAAACGGCAGAGAATCAAAAGAACTTAACAAGATTAAACACCTTTAGTTAGAAATAACACTACTTGGGCTCTCAAGATAGTTGTGGGGTGATATCATCAATGACCTGCTACACAATCCTCTGTAACGTAAGTGCTTACGGGCTCTGGCTATTTCTTTGCAAAGCATATTGCATCATGCCTATGACAAAACCCCTATTGCTAAGTAAAAACAACCCCACCTTTGAAAATACACACTTTGTGTATTTGTGTGTGTATATATATATATATGTGTGTGTGTGTGTGGGTATGAAAATAGCATTACACATGACCATATTGTTTAAAAGAGTATCCCAGATTTTTTCCTTTGGTATCTAATTTTACTGAAAATTGTAACTTTTCTTTAAACTTTTTGCAGAGGGTACCGCAGCATTATAGCCAAAACCACGTAGCTTAATTTCACTTGCTGAGAGCAAACAGAAAATCTTCCCCAGACTGACTATTTTTTGTCCCTGGTGATTTTAAAGAGTGCACTTTTTCTTCTTAAATGCGATATAAAGTCTTTATTATTTACTGTGGAAGTTTCCACTATTGAAATAATGATTGCTAATATAATTGAGTGAGAACATTCTGTTTCCTAGTAGACAGAGGTCCTGTGCAACCTTGCACATTTAAACAAAATGATTACCAGCAATCACCTACTTGAAATTCCTCCAAGGGTTTTTGTGTAGAGCGTATGAATACCCGGGAACAAAGAGAAAATACACATTTTGTTCTATTTTAGTGGTTCTACTTAGATTCGAACTGGGAAGCTGCAGAACCGGGAATGATCATTTTGTTCCATTTTCCTGAGTTTGACTAACTAAGTTAATTGCCCTAAGATGGAGATCTTGGGATTTACTTGCATGAACTGTGGCAACACAGTACGTGAGTTGAACACAGAAGTAACAGAATCTGTTGTGAGACACATGGACAAAATGAAACAACAGTTGGGAATAATTATGCAGGAATATCTAAGCATTTTAAAAGTCTCTTTTTATCTGGGAGACTAATACATGCCCAGGTGGCTAAAATGGGCCCAATCCAAATACTCTGGGACTTCAAAAGTGTTGCCTGGGTAGGGACTGCAGAACTTGTTCCTGTGCATCTTGATCAGAAATGAAATGAAGAATGATGGCTCTGGCACAGTATGCTGAAAACAGGGGTGCAATCCTTTGAGAAGATCCCTCTCTAGTGCTCAGACTGGAAGGGGAAAGACAGTTTAGGAAATCTTTCAAAAGCACATGTGCCAGCTGGAATTTAAACCTTGAGGAATAATAGCACTCTGTCTTTAGTTAATATTAGTGTATCATTCCTTTGCTTCCACCAGGTATTTCCAACAGCAATACAGTTAAGCAAAGTTTTAGTTTTGATTAATATTGCTGGGATCTGAGCACGTGCTTAAGCCTTAAACACATGCTGAATCAAGTTAAATTCTCCCTTAGCTACAGGGTTGCCTTTCTGTTTCCCAACAGCTGATAGCACCCTGGCTCCCCGCTACTTTAGCCCAAGAGAGAAAATTATAGAGCTGAAAGTTTTACCTATGTTGAACATTTTGAAGCATGCTGTTAGCATTTGTGGTTTGTTTTTGTTTTGGGGTTTTTTTTTTGTTTTTTTTTTTAATTGGTGATACATTTTATTTTCCACGTCTGGGAAAAGCACCCCTAGTTGCATTATATCCTTTCTCCCTTTGGTTCTCCCATAAGTAGCTAGTGTTCAGCCTGTCACAGGTACATGAGGCTAATAGCTCAATCACTAGGGAGAAGAGGGGGAGGAAGATGAAAGGGCAGGAAATGGCTGTCATGGCCCCAAAGGAAATATTTGTAGGAAAAAGAGCACAACAGCAAATAAAGTGCTAATTAATGTCCAATTCCAGCACTGATATACGGACCACAGCAGTAGGCAAAACCCAGCCTTCTGTTCCACTAGCTGCTCAGGAGCTTTTGTGTTGTAGCTCTATGCAAGCAAGTTTTGAATTTAAAATAAAATTTCATCTCCCTCCTCCATATATATTTTGTGTTGAAGTGAGTTTTCCTTTTATATATCTATATCTATATAATTATTTATTTTTGGCTAGATATTTTTGTATTTGAAATTAATTTGACCAAGGCTAGTTTGTCTGTGCTAATGCTGACTTATTCAGTACATTCTGAATTTATTGTAGCAAACACTCTAACTGGAAACATCCTAGGAGTTGTGGTGGGATAAAGGCATCAGATAAACTGAGTAAGGAAAAAAAAAAAAAAAAGAGAATGAGTTAGGAGATTAAACACCCCCAGGACTAAAGGAGCTTTCATGGGAAATACTGGACCTCACTCTCACATTTGGGGATCTGAGGAATACAGTAGCACTTATAGTACTAATTTACTGACTTTTTCTAGCAGAAATTATTCTGAGTAAACCCTTTATTGGGGAACATAATAACAAAAGGAAAAAAAAAAGCAAAACGTTTTATTGTCATACAGCAATAGGTATGAGGGACTGACTAAATATGTTGTTAAAAGGACAGAAATTAAAGTTGAAATTCACAAAGGAATGTCACGATGATAAATTATTTCTGGTGCTTCATATTTGAGAATCGCATCTTAAGGTAAAATGCTATTTGCTGATGACTGAATGCCAGAAATAATAATCTGACATTACGCTTTTGTGCATCTGACCAAATGGAAGCCTAAAAAGGAAATTCATAGAGCAGAATGCATTTGTTTTAATAACACACAGCTTTTAGAATGTAAATGACTGAAATATTACTTATTACCACATAATCATAAAGCGAACACAAAGCTTATTAAATAGAGAAAAATAAAAATAAAAATAAAATTCCACAGTGAAATATATTGCATCAAGACAGAAAACTTCCTGGCTTTTTGGAGACTTTTGGAGGCTTTATGTGTCCCTGATCTGCACTGTCAAACTGGCCTGAGTTTAAATTGTTTGACATCAGCCAAAAACTGTGCATTGTCCTGGCATGTCACGCCAGCATGTTATGAGCAGTGACCACACCTCTCTCTTTGATTGTTGGCCTTGCCAAATGCAGCGTTGACACGGCTGGAGGTCCCTGCTGCCTCTGCTCCCAGCCCTGCACTTGCGGCCAGCCACGGAACCTCTAGAAGGTGCCTACCTGGGAGCTGACTATGAACTGTGGCTCTTGCATATCTTATACCAGCATGAAACGAAGCAGCTGCAGAATGCAGCTGCCTTAGTCTTAATGGGATCCCAAGATGAGGCTTTGCCACGTTATGTTTCTGTCTCTCTCTAGAAAGTGTCTACAGTAGAATGGGAACAACAGCCTTTCCCCAGCTTTTGCTGTGCATGGTGGAGGTGGGAAGTTTAGATATAGATCTTCTATAGTTACATACTTACACAGATATTATGTTGATGTAGCACCATGTGTTTGTAATCTTCCTCTCGGTCAATAGTTGAAAGTGGTCTTGTAGTTCTGGCTTTTCACAGGCTTGCATATTAAGTCATGATTCGTTCCCCAGTGTGTAGGTATGTGTAAAGTGGTAGCCAAGCAAGAATTTTGTCTGACAATTTTACCTGTTGCAGGGATATGAAGGACTGCACAACTTCAAATTTCCCTGAAACCACTTGTGTTACAATTCTGTAAAGCATTACCTGTCCAAAAATTGTATTATGAAGATTCTGGCCCTTGACTAATGTTTATCAGGTTGCTTTCTGTAAACAGCTTCAGCAAAACAAAATCCTTCTTCATTCTCTTACTACTTCATTAAGTCACTAAGCACTTCCTTCAAGCAAGTGAGGCTTACATGGCTGTAACTGATGGGGGAAATTGGACCTTCATCTTTGTAGCAACAACAACAAAAAAAATTGAGTACATAGGCTTCTCCACGCCCTTCCACACCCCCCAAAAAATGGTACTGTCTGTAAGGTCAGGAGCAGGATGATCAAGAACATTTGATCCTTTCACTTTGCTGAAAAGACTAGATACTTTATTTTTTGTTATTTTAAACTTATAGATTAAAAAAAAAAAATAAAAACATCTGCTGAGCACTCCAGTAAAGTAGATTATGATTTTTCACGTTTGAAGGACAATTGCAATTCTGGTGAGAGACCTTTTGAAATTGTCTTCATTTGAGTTATTGCTTTGACACTGGGAGGGGCTTTTCAAAGGATGAATACAGAGGTTCAATAAACTTCATTTCCCAATGTCAAATGTATTGATGAAATCGAAGTGAAAAGCATGTGAAAGATGAAATTTCTTTCCCAGGCTATGGCCATGCCTCTGACTGTTACGATGGTTCCTCCTTGGGCAGGAATTCCCACAAGCTGGATAAACAGACACAGTCTCAGCTTAGCTGGCTGATAAATAAACTGCTCATGTGTATGCTCCTGTATCACATAAGGCATTAGCAAAGTATTTGGACAAACACATCACTAGACAAGATAGCTGTGGTGGAGAAGAGCACATTTTCTTTTAAAACAACAAGCAAAGTTTACAGGCTTCAAATGTTTTTGACCAATTATGAAAAAAAAGATCATTTGTTTCTGCAAGTGAAATATGCACAATTGTACATGAAGTGTCTGTTACTTGAACAGACTTAGGAGCAGGATGGTACAAGCATATTCGATGCAACGTATTACTGAAAGTGGGATTTTGACAGAGCCTGACTGGACTTTGACAGGTCACATTTCTTCAGTGACTTAACAGGCTAAATGGCGTTCAGCACAGGCATAGGAAACAAGTGACTTCCTGTTTTCCTAGTCAACCTTAAATTGTTTTTTTTTTTGCTTGTGCCAAATTCCCTTTTACTTCAGAAATTTTTACAAAGGTGATGAAATCTGTCTATTTTCACAAGAATTGTGGTAAGGCTGAGCTTGATTAGTCCTCATTCTAAACCCTGAAGTATTTGGCAGAGAAAAATGGCAATGTGATAGTTTAGAATAATTCAGCCAAATTGAATTTTTCACATAGAAACAGTTCTTTTACCTTTAAAAATATAAAATCAAAATGCAAAATGTCTTCCTGTTTAAGAAATTATAAATTTGGCTATTTTTTTCCCACAGATATGATAGATTATTTTGCATCAGCTGCTCTCTTATTAAATTATTTCTGCTTACTGAATTATTATGATATTTAATCTTCACATTATTATTCATCATAGCACTCAGAGGCTTCAGTTAGGTTCAGGGTACCATGTGGCTTAATGGCTTAGCAAGCTTTTGGGTTCCCAATATCGGACCTTTTTACGACACTGACAATAAAAGGTGATTTGAAGAATAGGGGCCACAAAAGCCTTTTCAAGTACAGAGAGAAAGCAAGAGGTACTAAATCTGAAGATTTAGTCCAGGGTTGCTTTATATTGTTTTTTTAAATGATGTCTGACTCAGGTCTCTTATAACACGAACAAAAATCATATTCTAGTAAGGGATAGATACCTGCCCTAAGCCTGGAATAGCATTGCTGCAGCAGTTGAAAACAAACAAACAAAAAGCCAGGAAGGGTTTATATGTGGCTGTGGAAAGAGGGACACAGAATGAAAGAAAGTAAATGGAATGGAAAACATTAAACAGAGCTAGGGCTGAATCCAAGTCCTTGAGACCCAGGCCCTACCCATTAGCTCCTGCTGTCGCTCCTTGCTGCAGGAAGAACTGGCACAACTGGACCAGTTGTCTGTGTGAGGTGTAATCTAACAACTCATTGTGGGAAGGTTGAGCTTAAACTGCTTCTTTTAATACGGAAACACCATGTAAACGATTGTCTTAGGTTGCCAAAGGATGAGAGGTAATGTCATACAATAGAATATTTCTGACGCTTTAAACAAACAAAACCTTTTACATCTACATTTTTCTTCTTTAGCACCCTTATCAAGGTGTAAATTACCCATTGATATTCATGCTATTGTCAGAATAGAAATTCACCATGGAAAGGAATGTTTTTATACAGCTACACTTCTTTGAGATGTGGCTTCATCAGCATAATTGGATGGCATTTTTATGTGCTGTATTTGAACTGTACTGTGTCATGTAGTCTTTTGAAGGAGCAGAGACTCATTTACTTGATTTTATTTTCTAGAGGTAATGTTTTTGAAAATACATGAGAAACTCAACACATGCATCCTCACTGGAGGTGAAGGTGTTTATCTGGGATCTAAACCGATGTGGACTTTCTGTGTGACCATTCTCCATCAACTACATACAACCTGCTCCAGCAGAGTGCCTAAGACAGGGTCTGATTCCAGTAGAGCAGGCCTTGCACCAGCGCTAACCTGCTGGATCTCTGTGTGAGTTTTGCTGTGGTTCCCATTGCCTCAGGAGAACCTTGTGCACTTGTCCTCTTAATATCTCTCTTAGGTGATGAAGGATTATCAGTGAGGTCACAAAAGGGAAAATAAGGCACAGGATATGCAACTGTAATTTCATGACAGTTTAAACATTTGTAATTCTCTTAAATAATGTCAATATTGACTAAATAACTCAGTTTGTGGTTGGGACCCCACAGTATCAGGAAATGTATATAAACAGGCTTGTGTGGATCTGTACCGTTTAATAGTTCCTGGGCCAGCATTTCTCAAGGTACTGCCAAACCCTTCACATGCCTTCATATGCCTGTCAATAGTCGTAAAATTCCTTTTTTCCCAACAGATGTACATCTTCCATAACATATCACAAGTTTTTTAGATCCTATTAAAATTATTGGACAGGCTTTTCAAATATTTGAAAGCAGCTCAGATATCACAGCTGGTATAAATAAATGAAGCCTCTCTGTCTTTACAGCTATTAGAAAGCTGGTGCAATGCTTAAGTCCATTTTTCCATTAAGTTCAACCACAAGCACCTGTTTACTCTTCCCTTGAATGCTGTATCTCAATAATTGTTCATGAAGGTGACAGGGTGGTGCAAGGTAAATAATTTAAATAGCCAACATGAAATACATGTTCAGTTACTTGATTCAGAGAATATGGGAGAAAACAAGAGTTCATTCCTTTAGAAAGTAAAATGGAGTATACCATGAGTTATTTACGCTTTAGATTTTTTTTTTGTGGTAGAAAAATAATAAATTAGGAAACACTCAAATAAGATGTTTTTCACATTACACAAAACTTTAGAATATTGTGGCTCTTATTAAACTTTTTAATTCTGCAGAAAAAGTGACATTATATGGAAGCATTATTGTATCTAGAAAGCTGAGCATTGCAAAGCTAGAAGTGCTGAAGAAATGTGTACTGGTTTATTTTAGACTCTTTATTTATGGTAGTGAGGAAAGGAACTGGAAGGAGGAGGTATCTGAGTGCTGCTCAGAGATTTAACTTTTTCCTGTCTCTCTTGTAGAATTTCTATGGACTCAAGCCACGTCCATGGCCACTAAGAGTAAGTTTTTCATGTGTGACTTGTGAGGTTTGGGATCCTAGAAGTATATCAGAGTATGCCATACATAGAAATGCCGAGTTGCAGACCCACAGCTGAAATCCGTGGGACTACCAGCCCATGAAGGGCTAAATAGATGCTTTTAAAATGCAGCATCACATAAAGCTGAGCCTTATCTTGTTTGAACTAAGCACTGAAAATTAGTGGCTATTTTTTTTTTTAATCTCTGTTCTGCTAACGCTTTTCTAACACATTATGGTGGTAATACCCTGGGAGCCACCTCACTCAATTACCTGGGTGGTTTTGACCTTTGAAAGCAGGTGAGAGGGTTGTGTGAGGAGCTTTGCTGGAAGGGCTGGGGCATCCCCAGGGCCCCACAGTGCTCCCTGGTGTGCTCTCCAGAGTGCCATACTGATGGCAACCTCCCTCTGTGGGCAATGAAGCTAACGAACAATTAGCCAAAGAGGGACACACGTATCCTTCACCAGAACTTTCTTGCAATGCTTGCTAATGTCTCTGTTGTTACATGAAAGACCCACCAGTACTTGTAACTACTACAGTTTATAGTACACCTTAATCACTTTCTAATGAAACTGTATGGCGTTCCAGAAGAAAACAAGTTATATGCAACAAACAGGTTTGTAAATGAAGAGGTGAGGACCTAAGAAAATAGCTCATCCAAAACAGGAAACCCTCCTAAATAGCAACTAGGAACTGGAAAAGGTTCAGGAAAGAACTGATCTCTTCAGGAGACAAAGTAAATCTACTAAATGGAAGCAAAATGAGCAGAGAATGGCTTTTTAGTAAGGCAAAGCCACAGAGTGGTTTAATAGAAAAAAATGTGTGGGAAAAGTAAACATGTCATTGAACAAAGCAAATAAATGTTTACTTTTTGCACTTTTATTGCACTCTTGTGTGTTTAGGTAAATGAACCATTTGAACAGTATCAATTTCATTGGAGAAATTTCTAAATTACATATTAAATATTTTAGATCAGTAAATCAGATGCACAGATTTTGGAGATCAAGGACCCAGAACTCAGAAGACAACCAGAAGATCCTGACTTGACCTTCAGTAAATCCCCTGGAATTTGCAAAGATGAAGAGCATAACCTAGAGGAGCTTTGAAGTTTTGGAGAGGAAACAAGACAGGCAGACTGAGGTCAGCAAACTATAGGAGCAAATACAGAGAAAGTTGCAGAAAGTTTATTTACATAAAGAACTACAAACGTAGTAGAGATGCTAGCCAGGGCCTCAGGAGTGTCTTACGTTTGGATACATCATTTGCTACCCATGTAAGTGGCAAAACTGTTCTGCAAATATTTTTAGAAGAAAGAAACAATTGCTAGAAAGAAACAAGACATATATACCTGCATACTGAAGAAAAGTCACAGTAATCCTTTGAGGACAAGATGAGATTACTGAAATAGTAGCTTGAACAAGAAAGGGAATATAAATTGTAGGGTGCTAGTGGGAGCCAAAGTAGAAGCAAAGAGTGTGTAAAGAAAACCCAGTCATGGTTAATACCAGCAGCTAAAATTCAGAAAACACAACACACAAATTTCCAGTCTAGATAAATGCTCAGTAAGTGTAAATTATTTGTTTATTTATTTATTTATTTGAATCTAAACTTTCAGGGCTAGATTAAAGCGTATCAGAGAATAAGTTTCAATTACAGGTTTTATATTGCAGGAGAACAGAATAAGCAGTGATGATATAAAGTAAAATGTAGATAAAGACAAAAACAAAGAAAAAAAAAAAAGGAAATGTATAAGGAGGAAAAATCAAAGTTGTATTTTCAGCCACAATATACATGTCATAAACCAAATGTTACTTATGAAAAAACAGGACAAAAATTAGTGAGACTGAAGGCTGGAGTGAGATTTCGTTCCTGCAGTCATGTTCAAGAAATACGTCAGATGTATGTTCCTGTGGAAAACAGTAAAGTCCCATTGACACGACTGAATTACAACATCACTGAAACATTTAATCTGGTAGAACTCGGGTTTATACAAACAATGATGTCTACAAAATGGGCGTTCAGCAAAGGCAGACCTCTAGGAGAAATGAGGTATGATTGCAGTTTCCCTAAAAATGGGAGAAAGAGATGAGAGTTATCTCCCCTGGCCAAAACAACCAGTGATGGAGAAGCTGATGGAGAAGCTGATGCAGTGCTGCTGGCAAAGACTGAGAAAGGCTATGCAATACTAAACCCCATGACTATCTCTGGAGACTTGCAAGACAATACACAACATCTCAGAAGTTGCTGTTGTCTTTTCCTTCATAAACTGTTTCTCCTTATTTCAGTTAATGTACATGTTGTTACCCTTAACTCAGGTTTTTCCTTAGTCTCACTGCCCAAGACAGTGATAAGATGTTAATATTTACCCTCTTCATAAACTACTGCACATACATCTTGGGCTCTGTAATCAGTAGGATTTTTTATCTCCCCTGTTCTACAAGACACTGTAGATTCTCACTCATCTGCTTAGAAACTTCCTTTTAATTTCCTGCTACTGTTTTTTTCCACAATCACTTTAGTCTGTATGTTTTTATGCCAACAGTGTCTTTTTGTGTACATTGCCTTTCTGCCTGCCTCCAATCTTTACCTTTCTGTGGTTTATAAATATATTTTGATTAAGTTGTGAAGTCTCCTTCTCTAGAGACTTTACAAACCCTCCTGTGTGTCCTGCCCTGGGTGATCCTGCTCTGGCAGGGGGGTTGGGCTCAATGATCTCCAGAGGTCCCTTCCAACCCCTACCACTCTATGATTCTACAATTCTATGATTTATTAATTTATGCTTAACATTGTAGCCACAATAAATTATGAAAAATTATTAAAAGAAATACTCTAGCATCTGAACACCTGTTCCTGGCTCAGAGGTCTTTCCAAGATCCAGGACACAAAAGTCTAGCGAACCACTAGAGCTGTGACAGGAACAATTCAGTTACAGTGAAATTTTTATGTAACTGCTATTCTTCCCCCATTTGCTGTAACTGAAACAATTGACTTTTTTTTTCATAAGTAGGTTGTATAGGAATGGAAGGGAATTATCCTTATATCAGCTAAAAGATAATTCCAATGTCAACTCACCTACCTAGAATGTGATACCTTTTGTAGAGCATTTCCTTTATGGGAGTTCCACAATAAAAATCAAGCACATTGTGTGTCAGTAGGTAGATCTCTGTAATAGATCCTCTGCTCCACTATAATAAAAGTACTCCTAAACTCTAATTGCAGCAGGCAAATGTCTGCTGTGCTGGATGCATAGCACCTTGTTCTCATCTATGTTTAGGCATATTAACTTTATGCTGATAATGTATAAGAGACATAATAAAAGTGAATATGCATTTCCCTTCACTTTAGGATGTAAAATTCCTTCCCTTCTATGACACTAGTGGCACAGTGGTAAAGTTCTGGAAAAGTGGCCTAAGTGTAAATGAGAATTTGGTGTGTACTCTTCATCTGCCTTGATATTACAATGTGTTGTACAAAGAAAGACCAATATGTATCATATGGTGACATGGTCATGAGATTTGAGCTATGCTCAGTCAATAGATTGAAACTCAAAAATCATAGCAGACAAACAGCTTAAAGGTGAATTTTCTGGCAGTAGTTGTCTATGGATAAGAGAATTACAAAATGCAGAAGAAAAGGCACTGGGACAACCATTTTCATTTCTACCCCTTCTTATTAAAATGAGATCTCCAAGCAGACCTCTCTTTCTTGGTCACATTATTGTCTAGTATGATGATTTTATTTTTTTTTTTCATAAAAACAGTTCCCAGTAAGTTTTGTTTACTGCTGTAAAGCTCTCCACATTGCTGTCTAGGATGGCAAATAAAAGGTGCCAGTCACATGAAACATTTTCTTACCAGGGTTTGAAGGACAAGGGTTATTTCTCATCATGTGGCTATAAATGCCAGTTAGACTTTGACAATTCAGAATCATCATTGTGGCTTTTCCTCATGTGCATGCAAATTAGTTTCTTATATATAACATTTCTCCAGTCCCCTCTCTAGCCCTTTTTTCTTTAGAACAGCTTGTTATGATGCTTTTAGTGCAAGTGTACCATGTGCTGGTTTCTTCCAAAATCCATCCTCGTTCTGCCACTCTCCAAGATGAGCTCATCTACAAAAGTATAGATTGCATTTTGAAAGATAAATGGGAAGCTGTGGGTGTCCAGGGCAGCCAACTTCATCTATAGGAATGTGATTAGACTCAGCCAGTGGAAAGTGCAACTACTTAATGCTTCCTAACCTATGAAAGGATAGGGAGCTCCTAGGAGACGTCAGTCATGTTTAGAGGAGGTTAAAAAAAAAAAAAAAAAAAAAAAAAAAAATTACAATTCAAAGGTTTAAAACAAAGTTGACTTCTGAATCCTTCTTTCTTCCTTTATCCTGGGTTAATGACAACAGGGACTGTATATGTTATGACTTATGGCATCACTTCAGCTTGCTTTCACAGTCTGCCAGTGGCCAGGAAAGTGTGGAGCAATAATATTGCAGTGTTTATTCAAAGACAATAAGCAGTCATTGCTGAGCTATGGAAGCCAGGCCATGTTTATCTTCATGGATTTAGTCAGCTGGGAGATGAATAAGAGTCAAACTTGAACAAGCAAACATTTGCCTTCTTCTCCACAATGCAGCTATTTCACTTTGCATGGCTGAAAACATAAATCTTTCTTCGGTGGCAAGCAAACAGCTTCAGCTTCATGGCACTAGCTACGATGTCACAGGACAGCAGCTGAACACTCGTGACCCTAAGTGTTCATGAAAACAACCACAATCCATCTTAAAACAAAAAATGACAACAATCTTATAAGCATCAAAAAAAAAAAGAGCTGTAATTCCTTATGTGAACTGATCTCTGACTAAATATCAGCTGTAAAAATGACTTCCTATGTATTGTTCTACTCACAAAAGAAATTACAGAAAATTATTGATTGTAGCAACCAATTGTTGCAGTGCAAATACAGAAATAAGGGTTGCAAGCAGGTATAAAGCAATTTAACTTCTATTGATGCCTTCATGGGGTGACAGGGAATGTTTCAGAAGTCCCATACAGTCTAAAAACATCATAATTTCATTTATATTTTCTTGGTGCAGGAATTAAAAATTCTGTACCTCCTTGGATATCCAAGCCGTCTCGTGTCATAAAGGATGAGGGTGGTGAATGATATTCTGGGACCGTGATCTTTTAAGTCATTGAGCAGTATGATTCAGGGGATGTAAAGCTGTTGCATTTCCATGTGCAGTTCCTTGCTCTTGGAGTCCTAGCAAGATGTCATTCATTTGTTTTAACCCTAATATTTCCTAGAAGTCTTGCATAAATAGCACTAACACATCTGAACAGCAATGGCTCCCTCGGTCTGCTCACTACATGAATCAACAGTTTGGAGTGAGTGGAAGTAGCGTTTCACCTTTCATGTGTTAGGTCTGTTCAGGGCATACATTGGTACTTTGGCATCACTTGCCCAGTATAACCTGGGCACCTACTTCTGTGACTCACTTCCCAAATTCCACGGGAAAGAAAACTGGGTGTATGAGTCAGAAATGAAACTATGACCCCACTAGCGGGTCCCCTGGTATAAATCATGTATATACTAACCAGCCAGTCCATTTATCCAGGAATGAAAATATTGGGTCATTCAATGCTGCTTGACTGGAACTTCATATGAGGAGGGAAGGGGAGAAAGGAGACCTCTCAATGTTCATACTGCTCCAAAGATTTGTGGTGAGCTGTATTCATGTTTAGGTAAGCAGGTCCTGTACTCCCCTAGATATTTTTTTCCTCAACGGGAGATGTGAACAGCAGGAGGCAGTTTCTGAATGATTACAGTATGGAGAAGGTCACTGAGTGGTGCTGTGAATGCAAGGGAGCCTTACATGGGGGTGCCATCACCAAGCTGCTCTGCAAGGTTCTGAGGACAAATAGAGATACATAGTTGGCTTAAGGGGCTCAAAGTAGTCAGAGGGATCTCTCATTAAACTCAACAATCCAGGCATTGTTCTTCTCACTGAATGGACATTTCAAGTCCTTTGCTATTGAATCCTTACTGTCCATGGCAATTGGTGGGGGGAAAAGGGCTGGGGTGGGCAGCAGGAAGGAGGATTTGTCTGTGAGCAAGTCTAAGAATAAATTACATTGTCACTGTGTTCCTTGTGGCAGTCAGCTTTATGTCTCCCCACCTCTTCCAGTTTTAGGAAGAGAAGAAGTGAAGTCATAAAACCAGATGCATCAGGAACCTGCCATGAATCACATTTCATCTTTTTTTTTTTTTTTTTTTTTTGATGAAAGTGGGAGTCATTTGGTAACTATGCAGAAGCATTTTAACTAAAGCATGATTGTTTCTGTTACTTGCTCCTTTTAACTTTCACTTATTTACAAGACATTCATTGCAAAGGATCAGCCATAAGCAGCCAGACCCTCTGTTGTTGTAAATAGTTGGTTGCAAAAATGTCCAGGAGGAGAAGGCAGATGGTACGTCCAGGAGTATAATGCAATATATACTGTGATCTGCCTACTGTGTCTTCCCAAACTGTAGGTGAGATATTGTGTGAGCAGCTGTTAGAGATGTGGGAGGGGAGACAGCATGAAATGAAATTGATTAATAAAAACACAGAGAAAAGTACACAGAAATGTTTTCTAGTAATGAGAGCATAAAAACCTCAGCAGCTCCCCTGTACCAAACATAATGCTCCCCCTCATACGCACAGTACATAAAACAGCTCTCCCCAGCCTGTGGGGCTTCCCGCTGCCAAACACACAAGCTAAAGTGTGGTGCTTTCACATCAGGAAAGAACAAGCAGCCCAGAGTCATTGCTGGGCTGTTGAATCCAGACCAGCATAAATGTTAGGCCGTATACTCCTCCTGAATTTTCAAAGGGTTTGTATCTGGAGTCTTCAACTGCTGGAAAAGAAAGGTGTTCCCAGATAAAGAAAGCTCTTTCCCTCATACTGTATTTTAAAGGAGCTGAAGCCCAGTCTCATTCTTCTACCTTCTCCTGCATAGAGAAAAAAAGTTTCCTCCTTTGCAATTCCTCAGTTGTTTAAGTAATGTAGGCTAGAGTCAATGTTTTATCTGGAAATGCTGCTGGCTCTGAATTGCACAAAGCAGCATTCACCTGAAACAGAAAGAGGTCCTGGACTAAAATCTTATCTCCCAACCACAATTGTCTGTTGGGAGTTTGAAGCCATGTGAATGATAGAGCTGAAACCTATGTGGTCTTGGAAAGTAAAAGGGAAAAATAAGAAGCCCCTGACATCACTTGCCATATAATGTCTACCCCTTAGCTTAAAAGGCAACTCACTTCTGAAAAGCAGCTGTGCTGGGGGCATAGGATTCCACATGCTTCATTGACAGGCAGATCGTTTGCCCTTTTTTAAAGTCTTGTTATC
The DNA here is from genome assembly GCA_024336885.1 of Actenoides hombroni. Taxonomy (NCBI): domain Eukaryota; kingdom Metazoa; phylum Chordata; class Aves; order Coraciiformes; family Alcedinidae; genus Actenoides; species Actenoides hombroni. The sequence goes on along the minus strand of WUAM01000377.1, from coordinate 896,856 downwards.
ATTTGTGCAAGAACTTTCGTATAGGTTGGTTCTAGGAATTTCCTCAACATCTTGTTATCCAAAGGCAAGGCCCCAGGATCTCAGAGCAGACATGGGTCTGCCTGTTCTCTATCTAGTGTAGGGACCCCAGTGATGCTCTGTCTTTGCACTGACAGTGACAGGTCTATAGGCTACAAATGTCACAGAGGTACCTTGGGTTTTAATGGCCAAAGCTTAGGGAAGGGCGCTTGATGGTGTCCAAGAGAGGATGGAATGCAGCTTGTTGGCTGCTGAAATATTTGCTCTGCAAGACCAGGAAGACTGAGAAGGTACAACATCACATGCCTGCTCACTGGATGGGTAACTCTCACAGATGAGGAAAGTGAAGGAAGTTATGCTAACTATTTTTGCATTGAGTTGCCCTTTAAGGCAGACTTAAGCAAGTGTGAAACCTTCATCTGGCCACTCATGGTCAATGACTTACAGCTCTGGCTATGATTAAGCAATTTTTTGCCTTCATTTCCTACTACACTCAGAATGAAGTCAACAGAAATAGGCCCTGATCACCTATACTCAAATTAAGAACCGCTTAATCACCTCCTGTAACTGAAGAAATGGGGCATAATAGCCTAGAAGTTACCAGCCATTATACATATTACTACATTCAATGGGAAAAATTAGACATAAGGTTAAAAAAAAAGTTAGATAATTTATGGTGGTTTTGCATGTCTAACTTCCTTTAATTCCTCACTAAAAAAAAAGTAGATCTCAAAATAGCTGCTGTGTATTTCAAACTAGGTTTTAGGTCTTGAAACTTTTAGCTGATACAATTTACATTTGATTATCAAATCATAAGGTACGTCCATGGACAGAAGTTAATCCAGAGTTAAGGACAAAATAATAATTTTTAATGTAGATAGAAATGTCCATGCACAAAGAAACATCCAGAATGCTTTAATTCACATTTCAGTTTTCCCCGTGCTTCTTGAAACAGGAGAATTCTAGATCAAATCCCATTTGTCTCACTTTGAAAAATATGTCTTTGACTCTTCATGAAGGAATCTGAACAGAGCCAAACACCCTTCAACACGATACGAATTATTTTCCTATAACTAGCTGGGCATTTCATCAGCATGGCTCCTGGCTCACCAGGACATGGTCTTCATTTGCTGACAGCTTAAGCCCCCGTGCCGTCAAATAAATGCAAACCTTGTCATTTAGAACATGAAGAAAACTTAACCGCTTACCCATTACTCCAGTGATCTTTACTATCTTGTTACAGGTGGGCTTTCCTAATGTTTCCTGCTAAACGACTTCAGTCTGAAAAAGGAGGTGGGTTCTGTGTCTCCACTTGTTAGGGCAGAATTCAGAGCTTCTTTTCAGGAAGAGGTAGATCAAAGTTTGTCAGATTCACCTGAGGGAAGAAAAATGCACAGAATATTAAAATACTAAGATAGGACAGATATTTGAAATCCCTATTCAAGAAAAAACTTCATTTCTCCTATTGTACGTACCTTCAGTTGTGGGATCAAAGGTGCTATAAATACAGTATTTTAGTTGCCTAATTTAATGTCTCTCTAGTTCTAGCAACCTTATCATCTTTAGTGCACAAGTTTTATCTGAAAAGGCTTTACAGCAGATAGACAAGTTTACCTTCCCTCCCCACCTCCTTTGTAAGCAAGTGTCCTCTCACATTAGGAATCGACTGGCCTGTTTCACACAAGTGGTCAGGTTCAGTTATTGTGATGATGCCATCTGAGTTTAAACCAGCTCTAAAGCACATACAAGGCAAACATCTTTTATTATACATAGTTAATGATTTTTTAACATGCCAACTAAAGAAGCCCATGGTTCCACAAACCAGAGGTGCAGTCTATTCCACCTCAGTGTGCAGCAGCAAGAAGGGCAGATACAGTAGGCGGGATGAGATCTGTGAAGAGCAATATAGATTCATTTCACATTGGCATAGATTCACTCAAGACACGCCAATTAAGACCCAGCAAAGTGAGGTCCTGATTCAATATATTTATTTATTTCATCACTACTATTGAGTAGTTATAGAGGAGAAAATTAATGAAACTGGTTTTTTTAAAAAAGCCCTCACTCTGACCAGGCAGCCATTCAATACTTCCCAGGCCAGGCAGGCTCTATGGGGAGTGATGCTGGGCCAATTAACAGGTGCTCACTGGCAGTGCTTGGATGGAAATGGCAGAGGCACCTGAAGAGAGCTCAGGTGGAAAGCAATAACCTTTACTCTTAAAACTATGTGAGGAATGAATAGATGGGGGACTGGATGAGATTTCAGCAGACCACTTGTTATAAAGAAAAAAAAGAAGGAACAAGTATGAACATAGGATTAGGAACAAGGAGGAAAAGGGTGAGGATAATTGTTGAAAAGCAATCAGCCACCAAAGTGTGTTAGAGACTGGTGAAGCAAGTGCACAAAGAGATACTACCTCCTAAAGCAGGAGAAAAGTGTTGGAGAAACCATGTGTGTGAGTGTGATCAAAGGAAGACAACTATTTTGTTGTTGAAAGGAGGTGGGTGTTGATCTCTTTTCACGAGTCACAACTGATAGGACAAGAGGAAATGGCATCAAGTTGCACCAGGGGAGGTTTAAGTTGGACATCAGGAAAAACTTCTCTACCAAAAGGGTTATCAAAGAATGGAACAGTCTGCCCAGGGAAGTTGTTGAATCACCATCTTTGGATGTATTTAAAAGCTGTCTAGATGTGGTGCTCAAGGATATAGTGTATTAGTGGCCATGGTAGAATTGGATAATGGTTGGACTTGATGATCTGAAAGGTCTTTTCCAACCATAGTAATTCTGTGTTTCTGTATGGGGAAGGTAAGCATTATCAGATAATCTTGCAAGCTAAAACGCTAGCTACATCTATCTTATCATATTCCAGAACATTTGTAATGGTATTTTGAAGAAATTACTAGAAACATTCCAATTGGGTCCATTCCTTCTGGTTTTGAACCACACAATAAAAGCATGGCAAAATTCCTACTGGTACTAATGTCGCCAGAATTTCCCTTCTGGCTGTTTCTCATCCACCCTCTCAACATCTAACTCAGTTACCACACACATCCATGTAATCCCTGAACTTGTTAAAGAAAAAAAAAGGACAGATCAAGCAGCTTTACAGAACTTGAATTTTGTAAACATGTAAATGTGTCTTAATTTTACTTCCAGGAGTGGTAAAAACAATTAAATCATTTAACTACTCCTCTTAGTGAAGACAAGCATATGCATGCATAAGTGTTTGTATAAGTGGGGTGTAATTATGTAATTGCTTTATCTGATGCAATATTACCACATACCTTAAAATCAGATTCCTTGTATTTTCTCTGTCTGAATGATCAAAGCTTGTGCAACTTAACTCCTAACTTGGGTGCAATTCTCAGCAGCAGCAGTTACACCAATGCCTTTTATCAACTTCCTCGACCTTCTATTTGCCCGTGACGATTTCTGCTGTGCCATAGGAAACATGTGAGATATTTCAAATGTAGGATTTCTGCCAGCCTGTGATTTATTCCATTGATTACGTTGTCATGTGATGGGAAGAGGCTAAGCCATTTAAACTGCTCATACAGCTACAGTGGTGAGCTCAATTCTTATTTAATACAATAAATTTTGGTTTAGCTTTGTACAAGTTGTCTGATTGACTCCACGCGTTACTGCTATGGTACATTATATTCACTTTAGTCCCATACAGTCTGTTTGCACAACAATGGTGACCACCAGCTTCTATCTGTCTAAATAAAGGGAGGGAAGCACGTCCAGTTTGCTGCTGACTGATTTTGTTTATCTGTCACTATTCAATTTCAATGAGATATTTTGCATATTTAAAAGAAATGTAAGTATAATTTTTCAATCTTGCTTTACACAAGCTGTGCTTTATTTCTCCAGTTACTTAGATTTTAGTACATCCTAAAATAAGTCTTAAGTATTAGTTAGTAATTACCACTATGCTGATCCACATACAGTATAATACCTTATATTAGGATATTATGCTGATTACAAAGAACTTGTGCCAAGGCTTCTCTGTACATCTAAAGACAGATTTTCATAAGGACAGCTCCAGAAGGCCCATTAGTGTTAGGAGTGTGAAATTAATATCAAAAAAGTAGAATATTTCATTTTGTTCTTCTAAAATTTAAGGTTCTAAGGACTAAGAGAAGTCACCAAGACCCATGATTAACATGAGCCACTATAAGTAGGGAACTTATAAGCTATCAAATTACTAGCCTTTCAGTTCAACTCTTAGATGAACCCTTTTACCCTGTTGCTTTTTGTAGAGTAAAATCGTTTTAACTAGGGAATGGTAATGAAAACCTGTACCTGCTTCGGAGTAAAAGCCTCTAAATAGGCCAGCAACATGTGTGGCTCAAAACCCAAAAAAATGGAGTATTCTCAAAGCTTTAGACTCTCCCTGCTTTAAAACAACCACATTTGTTGTTATAAAGTCAATGATCTGAGGGTTCATTTTGTTCCAGAGTAGCATTTCCTAATTATCAACTGCTGCAATGCTGGGAGATCCGTGAGGTCTCGGTCCTGTTTTGTAAGCTACACATAGATCTCCTTAAACTCTGGGAGTCTTTGTACCCCGAGCTTTAGATCAAAATTTGTTTCCAAGAAAAGCTTCCATACACGAAAGGGTCAGGAAAGAAGGCACTGTGCTTTTACCAGTCTTACTTTTGCAGTTTTCTTTAGACATTCCCTGTCCCATCACTCCTTATTGATACAGGGAAGCAAGGTTAGCGAGCCTGCAGCATATACTTTGGTTCTCCTACAGGAAAAAAGGACAAAAGAAAGGAAAATAAAGTAAGACAGAAAATAAAAATAAAAATAAAAAAAACAAACAAACAAAAAGAGCAACCAAAACAACAGAAGCCTAAAGTATTCTCCTTATTCCTGGGCACCATTCTCCTGGTATGTGTTGACAAAACAAAATGTTGGGGCTCTGGAGTCAGGCACCAGCCAACCTTGAGAATGCTTGGTTTAAAATGCCCTTTTTTTTTTTTTTTTATCTAAACAAGGCAATTTCCCTCCTCCTCCCCTTTGTCTGATACTTTACTGCACATTACATTATTTAGAAAAATGTCACTGGAGGAACACTCTGTGTGGTCTCATAAAATATTAACGACTCCTGAAAGAAAACTTGAAATCAAGATGCTCTTTCATGCTGGGGTATGTACTCTCTTTTGTTGGCCTTTTTTCTTCCTTTCTTTTCCCTTCATGGAATCTGAATTGCTTAGCTGTTTTTCCCTTGATATGAGCTGCTCCTTACATTTATCATATTCCCCTGCAAGAAGAAGGGGACTTCAGGGAACAAATGGTCTGATGCTGATAGCAACCAAGTAGTGACCTGTCTCTGCAGCAACAGCTTTTGCAGACACTAAACTAAAGTCCTGTGCAGTCATTTATTTTTAGGTTCATGTCGATGAACACGGAACATGAAGGAGGGGAAGGAAATAAAATGCCAGAACAAGCTGATTTCTCAATCAAACACAGATTTCTGGCAATGACCGATTTACTGTTTTAAAACATATCTGGAAAGACAACAACTAGGTGTAATTCTTTTATGGAATGGGATAAAAAAAATAAAAAAGAAAAAAGAACTAACCAAGAAAACCTCCATGTAAATTGAAAAGCAGTCTGCATGGGGGAAAAATAATCTGACTGAAAACTAAAGGAAAGTAAATCTTCCCATAGTAAAGGCGTATAAATTCAGAGGTGGACAGCAGTCCTGAGTAAAGAATACTGACATTTTAAGTGTAACATTTGCTGGCAAAGTGGCCGTCGAAAGTGGTTATTGAACGTCTTGCAAGAGAGCAAATTGTGGACTAGAGGTCTTTCTTATATTTTGTAGCAAAGCCAACTTCCATTGATACCACCTCAATGTCAGCCCCTTTCTGCAGCCATTTGTAAAAAGGCTTGTGATGCGAGATTGACGACTTAAATACTTCATCAATCAATGCTTTAGCCAATGTGTTGTTCAGTGATTGGTGGAAAATTCAAGTAATCCATCTTACCCCATCACACTTGTTCTTTATTCTCTTCAGGTATTTTCATTTTTCCCCTCCCTCTTTATTTGTTCACTTTCAGTACAATCTGAAAGAGAAGCTGGGCCAGGAAGGAAAGCCCTTCTGCTATCTTTGAAAACTTAATCATTGCAGCAAAACTCTTCAATGCAAAGTGCTACTGAATTAATGGAACTTCTAATGATCCTAGAGGTGGTCCTGGTGCATGTGGACTAGCAAAGCGCAGGGTAAGGTTGCAATTTGTGACTGTGTCAAATTAAATATGTCAAACATCCCAAATCATTTATATAATCGACAATAAGGTGCTTATTTCTGCTGAATTAATCTGCTAAGTAGCTTTAAGGAAAGAAACAGGTATGACACAAAGCTAAACTGTGAGTGCAAAGACACAAAAAAGGGTTTAGGTTATTCATTTTGGCATAAGGAAAGGACATCCTTTGCTCAGAGAGAATCTTTTGCTTGTGAGTGAATGCTGATAACTGATACTCCTAATTTTAATCTCAATAAGGATTTAAAATTTTAACTGCTTACTTGAAATTTCGGTATAGATTATACAGCCAAAGCATTGGCTTTATAGAATTTTAGATAATTTCACTAATTTAGATTTTTCCTTTGTATCTAACAAAATGTGTTTCTAACATAAAGGAAGAACTTCAGGTGGCAAAGCATTTATGTATCCACTTAGTTTCAGACATACATGTAGATTATATCTGTTTGTTGGATCTAGTAGAAATGTTTGCTTTTTGAGTTTGTTTATGCAGAAGATGAAATGAAGGACAGAGCTGTCATAAAATGTTTGATTTGCAGTGAAAAGAGTTTATAAGTATTTTATAAAATACTTATTTTTCTTCAAGTGTGAAAAAGTGACAGAATTCTCAAAACCTGCCATTTCAGTGGGAAATTTTAGCACAGATTTTTACAGGACTTTTCACTGAACATGAATTCAGATACTGACTAATATGAAGGCAGGGAACCATACGCTTCTAGAGTTGGTCTCTGATTTATTCTGAGTTGCATGCATAGTTTTTTGTTGAATATTATCTCAATCACATGAATTTGAATCAGGACTACAGTTCAAAGGGAGAGAGCAAGTGAGCAGGAATGCAAACTAAGACTGCTGCAGTGGCCAGGCAACCCACTCATTCCTCATTATGCACCTCTTTTTCAAATCAACATAAGAAAGTCTCCAGAAAGTAATGTCAATTTTATGACACTATCGTTGTCAATTTATGACACTATTGTTTCCTTTCCATTAATTTACTTATTTTCCACTTGCAGGAATTTAGATCTACAAGATATCTGTGTATGTCATTTGGGGATATTCTTAATCTGCAAAATCCCAGATACAGGCCACAATCTGGGCAAAATATCTTCTATGTTTGGTTAGCAGCAAAAAAAGTATTGGGAAGATCATCTGGAGCTAGATTATGACCATGTCTATGTTGTGATATAGTAAGTCTTACACAAGACTGACCTAAGACTACAAAACAAATTCACGATTGTTCTGTACAAAGAGTACACAAAAGAATTAAGAAAAACAAAAGAGAGAACTAATAAAGTTCAATAAGTTGATCTGGACAGACTGGAGAGCTGGGCAAAGGCAACCCTAATGGAGTTCAATAAGAGCAAGTATAGAGTCCTACACCTGGGGAGGAACAACACCATGTACTGGTACAGGTGAGGGGTAGACTCACTGGAAAACAGCCCCACGGAGAGGGACCTTGGCATCCTGGTGGACAATAAGTTATCCATGGAACAGCAATGGGCCCTTGGGGCTGGAAGGCCAATGGTCTTCTGGGGTGAATAAAGAAGAGTGTGGTCAGCAGGTTGAGGGAAGTTCTCCTCCCCCTCTACTCTGCCCTAGTGAGACCACCTCTGGAGTATTGTGTTCAGTTCTGGGCTCCCCAGTTTGAGAGGGACAGGGAAATACTGGAGAGTCCAACAGAACCTACAAGGATGATGGAGGGACTGGAACATCTCTCTGATGAGGACAGGCTGAGAGATCTTGGGCTGTTTAGCCTGGAGAAGAGAAGCCTGAGGGGTGAGCTTATGAATGTTTACAAATATCTGCAGGGTGGGTGTCAAGTAGAAGGGGCCTGGATCTTTTCAGTGGCGCCCTGGGATAGGACAAGAGGTAATGGTAGCAAGGGGAAGCACAGGAAGTTCCACCTCAACACGAGGAAAAACTTCTACACTGTGAGAGTGACAGAGCCTGGAACTGCCCAGAGAGGCTGTGGAGTCTCCTTCTCTGAAGACTTTCAAGACCCGCCTGAATCTGCTTTTGTGTGGCCTGTCCTGGGTGCTCCTGCTCTGGCAGGGGGGTTGGACTCGATGATCTCCCAAGGTCCTTTCCAACCCCTACCATTCTGTGATTCTGTGAAAGAGCTAAGACATATAAAACCAAAAGAGTGTAAGAACTAATAGACAAACCTTTTACACCCAGAGCCACATTAAAATGTTGTACAGACTCAGTCAATATCCAGCAAGACATTATTGCATTATTAAGTGTATCCATTTTTTGGCTTTTAGTATGGCGACACCAAATTAATCAAAAAATTTCAAACTAAAATAATCAGTATAAGAATTTCATGACTTGTCTCAACCCATTATCAGGACAATGACAAAAACAGGGCCAGGAAGGAAGCAGCTACTCTTCCTCCATACATTTCACCTTTCATTTCAAAGCTCCCAATGTAGGGTACAGCAGTATGCTAAGTTGATATTTAAGACTAAACTGATATTTAAGTAACATTTGATACTTTCACCTAAATTGAGGCGTATTTCTTTATGTGCATTTCTGTGTTCATAAATGAGCTGACTGGTGAATCGTTCCTGTCATTAGAAGGTAGATAAACTGCAGGGAGGGAACGAAGTCATCATTTCTAACTCTGTGAAAATGATGGGGGTTTTTTAATTATTAAAATGCAATTATTTCCATTATTGATGAGTGTGATACTCAGGACAGCATCAATACAAACTGTCCAGGACACACACTCACTTGGATCTCAGGCTGGTCTGGCTGCAATAGAGTATTGATGCCAGTGTTTGTTTCACTTCTAATTCACATAATGGATGAGGACTTAAATACAATCCATGGCAAATTAGTACCTAGGAGATTTGGTTTATTTATTTATTTATTTAATGTGTTTATTTTTGTTACATGTGAGCCCTTCCATGATACCAAAGTAGGAGACTTTCTGTATTAAGGCAATTGAAGAACACTAGAATTTGAAACATAAAAGCTGATTAATGTTTGAGGTACTTTAGGCTTTAAGAAACTAGTCACCAGTACAGGGGTCAAGCTGCTTTCTAGCCACTGCATTTTGCACATGCTCTTAATTTTTTCCTATAACATACATGTCTGCACACATGCACTCATTCACGTGCCTGTGCACCTGAATATATTTTCATACACGCAGCTATTTTTATTTTCCAGAATTGTCTTGCTGCTTGGTTCACATCATGCTTGAAAATCATGCTTTTCATGTTTTGTCTATGGGAATGGAGATGTCTCATTCTTTTGGGCCTGACCCATGAAGGCATGTGGCTCTTGAAAGTACTAAGGCTGAGTAATTTGAAGCCTTTCTTTGTGGTCATAGGTGGGTTCAGAAGGGAAGCTGGTGTCCTCTCTTGCCTCTCTCCACTCAATCAATAACTTCCCAGCACCTGTCCCGTGCCTGTCACTCCTTGCTTAAACATTAACAGCTTAAAATGAAATGCCCATAAATGTGATTTATCCTACGGGCTAGCAGTTCATTATAGAGGCATTGCACTCTTTCACAGATATGCAAATGCCTCACATGTTTGGATGTCCTTCTGAAGACATCTATGCCCCATGCAGCAGAGAGCCAGGTAAAATGAATGCAGGAAGACTGTACCTGACCTGAGAGCTCCTGGGTCTACCCTGTGATGGGCATCATGGTGGGTGAGACCAAAGTGTGCCATGGTTTCCAGCCTCCATTGCTTCATTTCCATGGGAATCAAAACCTGGGCTTTTAGAGTAGCAAAAGGACTGACCCAAAGCCACCCTTCCAAAGACACTGTAAGCCATAGGCCCTCTAATTTTGTGACAAAGCTTAGGCCCCCTGCTATAGATTTTTAAAAGTGTGATCCCCTCCCCCAGAAAATTAGGTAGTGACTCTTGCAGCACTTCAGTATAACCACATTTATCAAAAGGCCACTAAAGAAATATCTTCCAATAAAACAAAGTCCATTTTTCCTCTATCTATACCACAATATAGGTCTTTCTTTCCATGCTTTCTGCTAGAATTTGAAAGCATCATCTACACAAGAGCAGTAACAAAGGGTGTGTTTGATCAAACCCCTGATGTAGGCAGGTTTTCTTATAGACAGAGGATTTGGTTAAATGCACAAAAGCAACTGTGCAAAACAAGCAGTACAATACTGTATATCAAAGGTAATTAAAAGCCTTCATTAAAAATGTGACAACCAAATCATTTTATATGAGACAGAGAAACCCCTATCGACACTTGAAAATAATGAATAAACAGAATGTCAATTCACTAACATTTGCTATTTAGACTTTGATGCATACTCTGAGCTCTAAAATCTGCTCCTGGATACACACAGGAAACTCCTATTGAAGTCAGTTGGAGTTGTTTATGTGTAGTTGGCAGCAAATTTTGGCCCTCAGACATTTTTTAGTGTTCATTTAAGAGAGTACAGGCCGACATAACCCTCAGCTTAACCCTCTGTTTGAAGGCATTGCTCTCAGTAGATCCAAACACCATGACTATGGACCATTCTCGTAACGTCGACCACAGCAGATGTTGTCATAGACACAACAAGGGCTCACCATCTCCCCTGTGACGGAGCAGCATGAATGTGGATGAGGCAGGTGCTCAGAAGACTGGAGTAAGAGAAGCAGACCTGAGAACGGATGCAGATATGCAGTGAGTGTGTTTCCTGTATGGCCCCAAAATATGCTTTCCCAAGGATTCTTCTTAGATCCCAGCTCCGTCCTTTACTCGCCACCTGCCCAGCCCAGCTCCTTTCCCTTCCTCTGGCAACCAGGTGGGTCCAGCTGTGACAACAAGGGAGTTGGTGGTGGCTGGGTGTTGTGACTTCTGCTCTTGACTCTGTGGCTCACTCCTTCAGTGGACACAGAGAACAGAGCCAGGGAACAGCCAGGCTGCCTGTGAGTGACAAGTGGCTCTTCTGAGCTCCATAAAACACTGGGGGAAGAAGTGAGACCTCTTAGGAGCTCCAGGACTTCAGGTGCAGGTCTGCTCCTTGGAAAGCTGGTCCTCATGGGGAAACTGGATGTTGTATCCATCCTGGCAGAGAGCTAGCTAGAAAGCAATGGCAGTGCCTGCAGATTAGAAAGATTCTTCATTATTAGTATAAATGATCAAAATAATGCAGTGTGCAGAAACAGAGTTGCAGTCCTACACTGACAAGGGGTCAGGCAGGCCAGCCAACAGTGGGTGGTGTTTAAGTTCTGCCTGTCTTCTGTGCTCCTCTCACTTGAAATGGCGCTTTCATTTCTGCACCCTCAGTCAGCAAGCATTTGAGTACATTTAGTACTACTACATGTTTTCTTTTACACTTCTCCCTGCCGCCTTTCGAACAAACACAGGCATGCTGTGCTTGGCAGAGTGCGAAGCTAGGGAACCAGCCAGCCACTTTTGTGCACACTCAGCAGCCATCACTTTTCCTTATGAAGCAAGAGGGATTTTCCCAGCCAGGAAACACACACACTTTTTTTTTTCTCCTGTGCTTGGAAGCCTTAGTTTATCTAAACTTCCCAAGTCTGATATTTGATGTCAATTAGCCACAACTGGTGTAAGCATATGTCCACAGTTCAGGGTTTGCCTGAACATCGGTGCAGTGCTGCAAAGTGATACAGCACTTGGAGCACTGCTGGATGTGGGAGGTCCAGAGGAAAAGTGAGAGCTACTTTGTGTCCACTTCTATAGCAGCCCCTTGAGTGCTTTTCCTATTTCAGTTACAGTCCAAGGTTCTACACAGCCAAGGGAACAACAATTTGCTCACCAAAATCAGTGTTGTGGTTCTAGTGGTAGTGCTTAATACCTTTTTTTTATAAAGGCTTTTAGCTTCAGCCTCATTTTTAGGCATGAGAAGGAGCTCTGCTCCTCTCTATGTGGGGTCCCAAATATTGTGAGTTTATTTTAAATAATTCTCTTGTGTAAAATCCTACACAGACAAAAAATTTGTCAAATCCTTACAATTTTCACAGTTAATTTTCATGGCAATACTTCCATTGGTGTTAATTGCTATACACTTAAAGCAAGCCCCAAAATACAATTTAAATGCTGATTTTTTTATGTCTTCATCTAATTTTTAATTCTTGCATTTTAACAAGGACTAGCCAACTATAGTTTTGTCATTATACTTAACAGTTAAATTTACAGTTTAAAACTGTTTTTATGACATCCAGCTACATCAAGGTGACAAGTCTACTGGTAAAACAACAATTTAAGTACTGCATTTACAGTCAAAAACATTTTTTTTGTCACTCCTAAATTGACAAATTTCAATTGCTCCTTATTGTTAAAAACAATTTTGAAAATTACACAGTGAGAATGAAACAGTCTCTGTCACTGTGTAATTAAGTCCCTTGAACTGTTTGCTATATATAGAAATACTGTATTACAAAGTGTTAGTTACCGTTTAAAAAATTACCAATTACATTTACAGTGAAAATCATTAAACTGATTTACAGCAAAACAGTTAATTCAGTGTTTGGGCATAAAACTGCCAGTAATGTGACACAAAACACAGTTTTCATTTTGAACTCTGCAAACTTCGGAAAACTGTAAACACAAAGATACAATAAAACTAATGAACATCTGAAATGCTTATGTTCAATAAATGGCTTTACACTTAGAAAATACTTCTGCTGGGGAGACAGTTCACTGGTTTCCAGCACAGAGCAATTCTTTGGTGTAATGAGAAATTTTGAAAAGAATTAAGAGTGGTCTGACTCTTCCTGCAAGGGTTCAGCTCAATTATAGGCTCAAATGCATCTTTATTTTCAACTTAATTTCCAGTACATTCCAGTGCTTTGCTGGTCTTAGTCTCATAAGTGTGGAAGGTAGGTGGCATGCAACAGTGTTAAACACATTTACTATCAGCATATTTTGGTTTTTTAATATGTTTTCCTTCATAGCTAACAATGAATATGCACATTTCTCAACATTAATTCTGATATATATTTTTAGATGCCACTATTAAGTATACCAATGTTATTTCAAGATTTAGCTGAAATGGAAAATAGTTTCCATTTTATCTATTTTCAATATACTATAATAACCCAGTTATTTACCATTTTGTCTATACTGCATACACAGAAACAAATGAAACCAGCCTGGCATATACATTTTACCCATGATAAAATGAAAATAAGTATAATTGAACCAAAGTAATACCATAGCATATCAAAGTAAATCCGTACTTCCCTTCACTGTAAGTTTTTTATTTTCTTTTATACATCTTCAGCCCCTAGTAATCCATTAGACAATAAGTCATCATCAGCTTTTTGGAAATTTTTTACCTAGAGGGAAAGACTCCTAAACCTTATTGGTGAAATTAAGCCCTTGTTACAGTCAAGGGGAAAACCGCCTTTATTTCAGCCTGACCTCAGAGAGATTTGAAATCTTTATGTTCCTGAAATACACCATTGATCAGCTGCAGTTCTATGAAATAAAAACAGCAATGATGTATTAGCATAAAAGATACATGAATCGGTGGGTGACTGCACAGTGTTTATTGATATCTCTTCTATCCATTGTTTACGGTGATGACTTCTTGCTTCCTTACAAGTAGGAAAAAGAATCTCCCTCCCTTCTAATCAGAATAGAAAAGGGCTCAGTATTCACAGCCTGAAAGTCTGATATTGAGATGGTAAGAGCAATGTGTAAGAAGTAAATATTTGGCCATCTTTATACAAACACTGAGAAGCAATGAAGAGGTGTGCCTGCTTTCTAAATTAAAAGAGGGATTTTAATTTTTTTTAAGGATTTGCTCACCCTATAAACTTGAGCTTGTAGAATACTATAAAGAAATGTGCTAAGTTTTTTCCTGCCAGTCCAAATCATTCACCAGAATGAGAGAATAACCTCTATGATTTACTTGGCTCTCTTTTAATTTCAGATGGTACATTGGTTTTCCTACATAACAATCACAGAATCACAGAATGTTAGTGGTTGGATCATCGAGTCCAACCCCCCTGCCAGAGCAGGATCACCTAGAGCAGGTCACACAGGAATAGATCTAGGTGGGTTTGAATGTCTCCAGAGAAGGAGACTCCACAACCTCCCTGGGCAGCCTGTCCTGGTTCTGTCACTCTCACCATGAAAAAGTTTCCCCTTATGTTTCCATGGACCCTCCTGTGCTCCAACTTGCACCCATTGCCCTTGTCCTATCATTGGACAACCCTGAGCAGAGCCTGGCTCCATCCTCCTGACACTCGCCTTTTACATATTTATAAACCTATTTATAAACTATATTTATAACAGTAGATGATATTAATAAAATCCACCTAAAGACCAGGTTGTAGATGCAGTATCTGCTCTTGAATCACTGGTATAAAAAGCATGAAGGAAAAAAGTCACAATTCTCTCCTACACAGGTAATATACCTAAGGAACTGTTAAGCACAAGGCACAGACATGCTTTGAGTTCTCAGTTCTTTCTCAAACAGCAAAGGCAGGGACCTCCCACTGCTCTGGGATGCTTCTGTCCTACAGGCAATTTGAGACAAAGGTGAGTGATTTATTTGAAATCCAGATATTTCTCAGCAAAACCTTCAATACTCTGGGACAGAAAGGGTAATTACGAGGAGAGTGATAGGGGCTAACAAGACCAATACTGTAGCTCATCTACTTTGGCAATCTCTAGTTCTCAAAACCCAAGTGCCATTATGCTCGATTGTTCCAAGTAAGGAAAATTGGTTGTGGTAAATGCTGACTTTTTTTGTTATCATCCATTTCCCCTTAAATATGAGATAGGTTATAGATACTGTGTTTGGTGTATCACGATTATTAATAAATGAAGCTGGTTGAAAGTGTCTGTATGAAGATGGAAAGAAAAATACTGCACCCAGTTAGAAAAGGTCAAACCCCACAGAAAATACAAATTATTTCTTTCAGTCAAAGTTTAGAATGAGTCTTACTAGCTCTGGAATGATGCCACATTCAGATTTTTAATGAAAATGAAACTAAATAATTTCACTTACTTTAAACCAGTGAGAGCGGCAGTAACATAACATTAATGTCAAAAGCATATGTTGGCCTCAGCTTAAATCATGCCTATTTTAAAGAGTAAAAATTAGTAGTGATGCACGAGACGTGGTCAATTTTCTTCTGTAAATCATCTGCTACAGACGTCAGATTGAACTTCAGTGAGCAGCATGTAATTGTCTATTTCTCCGACATCTTCTAGTACAAACTATAATTTCACCAAGTATTTTCATTTTTTAGCAAAGGAGGCACCAAACCCCCGATATTTTCTTGCAAATGTATTTTTTACATAGTCTCATCTTTAAGGTGTGGTGTGAGTTGGCCACTGGCTTAACACATGGAGTTTCAACAATATAATTTAAAATCACTATGTCTAGTTATATGAAGCATAGAAAGGGTTACATTTCAGCAAACTTCATCATATCAGTCAATGAGCCTTCTTAACTCTTATTTTACTATAAAGTTTTAAACTAGAAATCACTGTGACAAGTTAATGACCTCGGGTTTAATGTTTAAACTGGGATGTTACTCAGGTCACAGCATGAATGAAAACAAAAATCTTTTTATAAACTTCCTCCCTTTTGATGCATGCAGCCTTTCCCATTCTATGCCTCAGTGGGTGTCAGCTGGTCCTTGGCAGTAGAAGACATGTTCTTGCATTCTCGGACTCCATGGTTGTCACCTATAGTGAGGAGAACAGTTAATATAGTACAGCAGTGCTGTGTTCTTCACCCAGATTTGTTGATGGGCTGCCCTGACAGGCTTCTGATTCCACTCATTAGTTATACAGTAAAAAATTCAAATCCTTTCAAGCACTACAAATGCCAGTGCTATCAGAAGCACAAGAGCTTCAAAATGGATCAAAGCTAACTTTTCTGGCACCTCATAAAATTCCTAATTTGTGTATGTTTGAATGGGCACAAAACTGGAAGACACAATATTGAAAAAAAAAGAATTTAACCTTTTGGTTTCAATGAGGAGAAAAAAAAAAAGGTGGCTGAAAAGCTACGGTCTATCTGATGCAGACCAACAATCCAGAGTTCCAGAGTCTCATGAATTCAGAGATTTTAACCTGTTTTCTTTGGAATATGTTTTTTAAATAACAATTTTGATGAAATTAAGAGCTTTTTCTCTCTCTCACACCTGAATTCTGCAAAAATTCTGGGTTTCTGCAAGAATTCTGCAAGAATAGGTTTAAAAAGGGATTGTGCACCAGTTTTTTCCTTTTTTCCTAGTTTACAATTCAAGTTGGAGCATCAGTGACATGGTATCCTCTCCAGATCCTGGTGTGTTTATTAGCTTTGGCTCGTGCTGTTGTGACTTGGATGATAACTCCCCACGCTCTTTGAGCTGTAGCTGTTAGCTGCTGACCCTTGGCAGGGAATGCCTGGTAGTCCAAGAGGCAGCCCTGAAACCCTGCACATGTCCTCTCACTGAGTCCGTGTGAATAGAGGATGTAGGGAAAGGGGTCTGCACAGCATCACTTCTGGGAAAATCACCTCCTCCCACACTTTTCGAGCCTGAGCACAAATGAAGGGGATGCTCCAGCAGCACCGATTTCTACACGTCAATGCCTTTTCCTTTACCCATGCTGACTAGCTCCTTTTTGATCTTTGTGCATTTTACTTGCAATCTAATGTGTCACATAATATTAACAGATGCAATTAACTGAGGAGTTGATCCTACTCTCATTCAAGTCAAGAGGAATTTGGCTTTGAGTGAAAAGGGGAGGGATAAGATGAGGTAGGGTCAGAGGTCACTCAGTTTAAAGAAACTTATCTAGGTTCACCTTAAAAACCACATAGATCTTTCTCCCTTCACATTGAGGATACACAGCCAGAGGAAGTAAAAAAGTGTGGCAAAAGATCTGCAGGCAGTTTGTCATTTGGACACTAATGTAAAAAGGAGCAGGAGCCCCCCATCCTAAGGTTTTCCTCATTTCCATCACTTTCTGTTTTTCTCTTCTCTTGTATAGTGTAGAAGGGAGAAAAACCAGCCTGTATTCACACTAAGATGATTGCAAACTTGCAAAGTTCAGGGATGTCCAACAAACCGTGTGAGGACCCTCTTGTCATGTATAGCACAATCATGTAGTGGGATGCTCTGCCCTGGTTTGAGTGAGAACAGAGCTAATTCTGGTCAGTGATTTTACTTTCCAGCTCAGTCTCTCCTGCCTCCTGCACTGTCTGAAGGCAGCAGCTGTTTGCACGGGCATAGGCTGCTCCCAGCAGTGACAATGCTCCATGTTTAGAGTTAGTACCAAGGGTTGGGGTGCAGACCAAGGTCACTGATCTTGTAGACAACACTGAGGGTGAAGAAAGTCAAAGGCGGCACCTGCTGGGAGGAGTGGACCCCAAACTGATCAGTGAGGGATTCCAGCCCACGTACAGCATGGGTGGGATAAAGCTGAGGGGTCAGGAGGATCAAGCCTCTGCTCAGCTTGGGTCCTTTTCTGGTTTCTTCCTCAGCTGGCATCCCAGGAGGACTCTGTCCATTCTGCCTTTGACCCTGGTCTGTGCGTTCCTGAATCCAGTACCAGAATCCAGCTCCTGAACACAGTTCCCTTCTGCTGCTGTGCCCAGTCTGGGACTCTCCACAGCACCAGTGGTGACGGTGACGTAATTGCCATCGGTGGGGTTGGGTTCGATACTGGTTTTGTATATATTTGTACATATTCCATTTTTATTATTATTGTTTTCATTTCCATTAAAGCTGTTCTCGCTCAGTCTCTCTCCCTTATTCCCTTTCTATTCCCCTTTGGGGAGGGAGGGCAGTTACCAGGGAGTGGCTGTTACAGGTCTAAGGGGCTGCCCTCACCCTAAACCCTGACGTGCTCATTCATCACGTGGCCAAAAACCAGGTGGCTGCAGGTCATGTACCAGGTGCCAATCACAAGGGTCTACCTGCATTTCAGAGTGGTTATGGTGGCGGATACATCCCCACTGCTGTCACCAGGGAAGGTCCAGGCTATATCTACACTCCACTCCCATCACGTGGATGGAAGCACAACTGCCTTGCAATAAAGGAGCGTACCTTTTTATGGTCCGACAGATGCACATTTGGCCACATGAAGTGTGGGAGGGGGAGAACATACATCCCTAAAGGAACGCACTTCTGAAAACGTTGTCTGGAACAGAAGCCAGTCCATCACAGTGCCTTTGAGGCTCTTGGAGAAAGACAGGATGAACTCATGGAGCATTGCCTCCAGCAATCTGCATCCAGCCTGCAGTCTGCAGAGTGCCCACTCTTGTAGTAGCTTGATCAGCTATAATGTTAAGAGCAAAATAAAAAACCGTGATATCCTGTAGCAGCAAAGATGAAACATTTATCTGTTTATGCACCCAATCTACTACCACAGCACAGGGTTTTCCAGTTTATATCCAAAGACAGAAATGTCTCAGGAAAGGGTGATGCTTTCACTCCTTCTCCAGTACTCCCTGCACTTTTCAAAGTGTGTAGTTTATGAAGGACAAAGTTTATTATTTATATAATCATATAACTATTTGTATAATAACAACATTATTACCTCATTCCTCAAAACATCCATCATATTTTGCTCTTATATCTACCAGCCTTCCAGTGATAGAAAGCCAAAACACTGCAGATAAAGCTTATGATGTGACTGCAGAGGCACTTTGCCTATTGAACATTTATGAGTATGTAGCATTTGGCATTTGAAGAATCCTTTGGCACACTATTCATAGAAAAAAACCAGACACTTGAGAGATGAAAGTTAAAAAATATATTAAAAACCCGATTTTTTGCTCCAGGCTGGTTTCTGAATGCAGTTCAATTTACATCTGTTTAGTGATTTATTTAATAGCTGTGACTGAAATAATAATAATATGGAATAACTACAGAAGATTAAGCTAAGTTTTGTCTTGTAGATTGAACTAAACTTTGTCTTGTCTTTGGATAACCTCATTATGAAACAGCAAGAACACCCCATTTACTATGACATTAAAACTATGGTGATTATGAGAAAACTACTATAACTTTATTGCTTTGATTTTGGCTTTAGAACTTGACTAAAGGTTTATCCCCTTTTCTGAAACACTCTCTTATTTGCACAAAGTATATTTATGTCCATGGGCATTTGGCAGTGCTAGTGGTCAAGGAACTGTGGAAACTGCTTCTGTCTGTGAAATTTTTCTTCAGAATTCCTTGTCAGTTAAACAAGTTTCAGCCTTGTCATGTGTTTTCAAGGCCAGTGTAGGAGAGCATCATTATACACTATGTAAGTCTGCCAGGGGAAGATGCTGATTACTGTAAAAGGGAAATGTTTCCTTGATGTGGGAGTGATGTGGAGGGTAGAGGGAGCTAAGGGTCATGGTCTAGCACTACAATGGCTACCAGTTTTACAATGGCAGGTGCTGAGGAACTCCTGGGTTTGGGTCCTGATACAGGTTTTTCTTTCTATGACATAATTACACTTTCTAGACATAAGCTCTTTTATCAGAGTTGGGGTTTTTCCTCCCTTAGATTTAACTAGGAATTTTCTTCCTAACAATCATTTATATTTTCTTAAAGGAAAGACTAAGTAATCTAAAAGTAAAATCTCTTTCACCAGGGAAAGAGAGAGTTGTTCATGTGCTCTTCCTCCATTTTCTGCCACCACATGTTTTCTGGTTTGTTCACTAAAAGAGTCAAGAAAAGACAAAAGCCCAAGTCAAACAAAAAAAGGAGATGCTTATTCCCGGTTTATGGTTTTGTTTTGTTTTGGTTTTTTCGTTTGTTTGTTTTTGTTTGGGTTTTTTTAACCTGAAAACACATATTGAAACATACAGCCATTTTGCACATTGTAAAGAATATAGTATATTTTGTGAACAATTAATTATGAAGGAAAATAACCAATTCAGTTTATCCTTATTCTGGTAGATTCCACTCTGAGCAAGCAGCAGCACATTCCAAAAAACTAACTGCTGCCACTATGTAGTTTAGCAAGTACTCAAAATGCTAAAAAAAAGTCCAACTTGTTTTTACTTGTACATTGAAATCTTGGCCTTCTGTCTCATAGACATATCCACTGGAGCTCTAACTAGGAAAACCAATCCTACTGCAGACCTAACATGAAAAAAGAATTGCCACTGCAAAGGGAGCACCATAGCACTGGCATGTAATGTCCAAGGTCTGAACTTGTACATTTTGCTTCTTTGTAAAATTTAGTATTATATGTTTTATAGGACAGGACAAGTCAAATTTCTTCAGCTTAGGTACATACGGTTTTTTTCCTCTTATTTCTTAAATTTGCTTTCTATTCATTTATTTACATTCTCTGCATCAAATTGTTCATTCAGCTATTATTGGATTTGAATTCTGTGGTTTTACAGAATCACAGAATGGTAGGGGTTGGAAGGGACATCAAAAGATCATCTAGTCCAACCCCCCTGCTATTAGGAGGATCACCTAGAGCAGGTCACACACGAACAGGTCTGGTGGGGTTTGAATGTCTCCAGAGAAGGAGACTCCACAACCTCCCTGGGCAGCCTGTCCCAGTTATGTCGCCCTCACCATGAAAAAGTTTCTCCTTATGTTTCCATGGAACTTCCTGTGTTCCAGCTTGCACCCATTACCCCTTGTCCTATCATTGGACATCCCTGAGCAGAGCCTGGCTCCATCCTCCTGACACTCGCCCTTCACATATTTATCAACATTAATGATGTCACCCCTCAGTCTCCTCCAAGCTAAAGAGCCCCAGTTCCCTCAGCCTTTCCTCAGCAGGGAGATGTTCCACTCCAGCATCTCTGTGGCTCTGCACTGGACTCTTCCCAGTAGTTCCCTGTCCTTCTTCAACTGAGGGGCCCAGAACTGGACACAACACTCCAGATGTGGCCTCAGCAGGGCAGACTAGAGGGGGAGGAGAACCTCTCTCGACCTACTAACCACACCCCTTCTAAACCACCCCAGGCTGCCATTGGCCTTCCTGGCCACAAGGGCCCATTGCTGGCTCATGGTCACCCTGCTGCCCACCAGGACCCCCAGGTCTCTTTCCCCTACATTGCTTTACAACCTGTACTGGTCCCTGGGGTTGTTCTTGCCCAGATGCCAGACTCTACACTTGCCCTTGTTATATTTCACTAAATTTCTCCCTGCCCAATTCTTCAGCCTGTCCAGATCTCTCTGGAAGGCAGCTCAGCCTTCTCCTGTGTCAGCCACTCCTCCCAGTTTTGTGTCATCAACAAACTTGTTAAAGCATGTCTGTGTTTAGACCATATCTGAGGCTAAACTACAGCAGTTGGTCTATCACCTGAAAACTTCTCTCCAGCCAAGAAGAGGGATCAAAAAAAGGAGAGGAGACCCACAGATTGAAATGAAAACAGATTTAATGAATTAGCAACACTAATACCAATGCCAGGATAAGGTAAAGAAAGTTATACACAGCCCAGCAAATGTATGGTAGTCTCCATAAATAAGAAGGAAATCCTCAGGAGCAGGAAGGAGAGCCTGAAGAAAGGCCTCCCACCTCAGTAAACTTCTCCCTTTTATACTGAGCATGATGTTTCTGGTCTGGGATGCACACATAGCCAGCTCAGGTCACCTGCGCTGGCTGACTCCAAACTGCTAATGGCCATGGCTGGCTTGAGATTCTGTCCTAGCGAAACCAGGACAAAGCAACACATATTTCAACCCATATTCTCTGAATGGCAACTCAGCTTGATTACAACATGAACTAATGAAATACATTTCTCTTTCAAAATATGACCAGGCTGCATCTTTAAAATCAATCAGTCAGTCAATAAATAAATAATCATGAGCCTAAAATCCAGGGCAGTAGCTCAGAATATCCTTGTAATGCCAAAAACATTTGAACTTTCCTACTTGTTGAAATAGGTTCCATTGCTGTTACAGAAATACAGGAACAAACACTTTCAAACTGGCAGAGGGTGCTTCTGAGATATCTGTGAGCTTTTTGGTAAAAGTGGTCCTACTTCTCCTCATCTGAGACCTAACTCTTAACCCATACATGCATGGGAAGAGCATATGGCAGAAATTTTGCAAGTGGAGTGGGCCAGAACTGTAAATGTGGAGCAGGAAAAGGAAAGACTGTCTCTGCTACCTTTCATGAACAATAGCACTCTTGTTATTTTCCCCATACCCTAAATAGGCTGGATTCAGTAGCTTTGAATTCATGACATTCCTTCTCACACCGCTCTCCAGCTCATAATAAGCTAGTAGCTTAGCAGTCTTTTTTTTTTTCCCCTTCTTCTTCCCTCTTCCCTCCCCTCTTTTTTTTTTTTTTTAAATTGGCTAGGAAGGCAGGCAACCAAAACAATCAATTTCAAGCTGCCGAACCCAATCAGGCTGGTTTGAGAGTGACCCTTTAAATTGAGTGTGAAATTGGGAGATGGAGAGCTCTCCTTTCCTACTCCAGAGCTGGTGGAGAAACCACCACTTCCTTTTGTATTAATAGTTGTGCTGCTCTTGCAGACATTATGTGCTAACAAAACTATGTGTGCCTGGTTCTGCAGCAGGTTACAGGGGAAAAACAAAGTGAAGGCCATCTGGCTCCACCAGTTTGTATGTATAATGTCCAGATACTAATCCTTAATGCACTTGTAAACCAAAGTTGTCTCTCTCTCAGGGTCTGATTTTAATTTGGGTAATATTCCTGTTAATAATAACATCTAATTACAACATCCATTAAAAGTTAGTAACATTAATTTAACAGGGAGAAAATCTAATAGAGTTCTTAGAGCGGTATTGGCATTTTTCCATTAAATTAATGTTACAAACTTTTAAAAGGATGTCTTAAATAGGCATCGTTAGTGGTGGGAATATTAAACAAATTAAACTCAGGCCTTTAATATGAGGTGGGAGCCTATTTATGAATCCAAGCAAAGGTGTCTGCTATGCCTTTCAACCCATTTAAAACGTTCAACAGGAAGCATAAGGTTGTGCAAAATTTGCAGTACCTAAGTTTCCTTCTAGTAAAAGGCTTAAGTGAATGACAATATATTTTTTTACAGTATCTCTTTCACTGGCCGTGTGGTCCACACATTCCTTGCTTGGCTGCTGCTGGTTTTTTCTTTTCAGCATTGCCATTCCAGCTTATGAATTATCCTTCTTTTGATTGTTTTGGTTTTGGTTTTGTATTGTTGGGGTTTTTTTGTTTCTTTTGTTTAAAGTACTATCAGATCCTCCTCCTACTAGTCAGAGGCCTTGATAGTTTTGAAACAGACTCACAGGTTTGGCTGAAGAGGGACAGATTGCATCAGGGATGTACAGGGTTTGAAATGCATGCCCTTGTCTCAACCCAGACCCCATCTACAACAGGCAGCATATACATGAACCTCCTTAGATGGTCAAACCAAACTGTTAAGAGATTAATTTTTTTTAAGATGATTCTTGGTTTACAGACTGATGGCAGACAGAACTTTTCATAATGCAAACATTGGATTACACAGATTATATTCCCCATGGGGTGAGGGCAAAAGAAAGAAGTACATAGGAGAGAAGTTAGGCAGGTGCTTAATGTTACACTGGAAGAGGATCAGTAAGGGACTGCCTTTACCTTGTGCCCCACATAAAATTACAACCTTCTAGCACAGTGTATTGTTAAATCTTTCAATAGAAATATAGCAAAGTTTAATAAAGCAGCAGAGACAGAAAAATGAGCAGAGCAGAGCTGTGTAGCCAGACTCAGCATACTTTCATAATGCATATCCTGACATTTTTAGCCAGCACTTTGCTACTCCAAAGTTTTTGATGCAGACACACCATATTTGGTGTATCTAGAATAGATAGGATAGGACCTACAGATAACCAGCTTGTGTTTGCCATCTTAGGGCTTGTGCAGCCCTTCTGACTGTACACTGTTAGAAACTTATTAAATCCTTATTTAGAGAGGTCTTAAGATTCAGTGGAAATACTGAAATAGGCACAACTCCTTATATTGCTCTTTAGGCAAAAGGCTAAAGTTGTTTGTCTTTATTTTTTTTTTCTGCTCACCCTGATATACATATATATATATAGAGAGAGAGAGGCACCCTTCTATTATTTGATCTTTGCCCGCAATGCCAGGTTTTAGCCTATGGTTCCAGGCAAACCACATTGACTCATTTCTGTCTCATCTTTGGGCACCAGAAACATTCTCCCACAGCATGATGCACAACTAGTGAAGTAGTGAAAGAACTGTAGATTAACAAATAGCTTCTAACCTTGCTGAAGCATGCATGCTGGGTGGCCTCAGGACAAAAACTTACCCTACTAGCTATTAGCCCTCTCTAACCTGGCGTGGGCAGGATGGTACGATCCCTTCCCAGTGCTGGGCTGGGCAGATCACAGAGCCAGGATGGAACCTCCTTGTATCATCCTCATTAGTCTTCAGGGCTCATTAGCACTGCCTAACAGTTTATCTGCATATTGGCCTTTTCCAGGAATCCTTAGTGTCATCTTCTGCCTACACAGACAGCTTTCCTGGCGGCTCACAAGTGCTTCTTGCCTGGACACTCAGCCCTTAAGGACCAGAAGCAGCTTTGCATCCCCATCCCAAATATGTTTGCTCATGAAGTCCAGCCAACAGACATGAAAAAAACCAAGGAAACAACAGCCACCTAACCCTGTTAACTTCAGTTGCCTGGAATTTGAATGGCTATGCCTGCAAGTCGAATCGTTTATGTGTCAAACAGCAACAGCATTTGACTAGTCCTAATTAATAGTAATAACAATTAAAAGGGATTAAGAATAAAGAATTTAGAGGAAAATCAGTATGTTATTTAAGAAGCATCAAAATATTACTTGAATGCTAAAATATTAACAGCCAGGAAATAAAATAGGAAAAAAAGAAAATCAAGAAAAAATTGTAACAAATGAGCTTACAAATACTGTTTTTTGAGGGCTGGGGTTTTTTTGGTTCGTTTTTTGTTTTTTTTTTTTTTTTTTTGTGTTTGTGTGTGTGTTTTGTTGTTGTTGTTCTTGTGGGGGAGATTTTGTTGTTTTTGTTTTGTTTTAAATCCTTTGGTATCTATTTAGTTACACTTTTGAGCTGTTTTGAGAAAAGAGGTTTTGCATTACCTGAATGCTGAAATACTCCAGTGTCCAAGTAGTTTAGTGATATTGCTTGAAAGAGGAAAAAAGCCTAGTATGCCAGTAAGCAGATTGGTTTTCCTCTTTTGTTCCACAATAAGCTGCAGTTAGTTGGGAAAACGTAAGGCCATTTGTATCATCCTACAGCCAGAAGTAGAAGCAGCGATAATATAGTGTAAATTTTTTAACCAATACAGGGTTACAAGCAGAATTAGAAAGATAAATGTTTCGTAAAGCAATTAGATTATTATTGTAGTGGAATTAGAACAAAATAATTTACAATGTTAAGGTTCTTTTTAAACAAGAATGTTTCACTTCTAAGCTTTCTCCCAATATTCCTCAATATATTTTACTTGGAATATATTAGTTAAACTAAATCACCAGGTGATTTTTATGCTAGTAATTTTAAATATTCAAGACTCAAAATGAAAAATATGTAGAGCCATTTTAAGGGCTCTTGTTTGCTTTTAGACTTCCTCCAGTTATATCCAGACATTAAATAAAAAAGATTCAGCAAAGGATACCTCTATGTGCATGTTTACATACCTTCACATATGGCTTCAACATGCCTGTGAAACATTAAGAATAATGGATAAAATCCCTAAGAGCAACCAGTAAACAGCTAACTATGCTGTCCTCCCTAACGCAGGTTTTTCACAAGGAAGGCAAGGCATTCTTATGGCACCTCCACAACAGGGATTGGTTCAATCAATAGGGATAAGCTACTGTTAATTAGTCTGATCTACTTTAATAACTTTATTCAGAAGGAAGGAGGAGGGGTGGAGGCTAGGGGAAACTTCCCTGCTGTCAGTATTATACCCTGTAGAGGGGCCTTATATCAGCAATTCAGTGGGAGGAAGTCATGTGGAAGCATTTCTGTATTGTTCCCATGAGCATTCATCTCCTAATTTGCATTAAACTAGTAGGGAGTCGACAGTGGTTTGGGTCCATACCTGTAAATCTTTTATTATGAGATGAAAGTATTAAAGTGCAGCTCTCAGACAAACTCGCTTCCTCCCCAGGTTGAACAAAAGCCATCTCTGATGAAAATAAGATTAGCTGTAGTCTTGGGTGGAGGGGATGCTTTTGGTGTGCTTTTGTTTTTAAAACTGGGGACTTGTCTTCTGCAAAATTACCCGGTGACTTTTGCTGTTTAGCTGGAGTTCAGTCAACCCACCCTCTCTGCCAGAAGAAGCCCCTAGACCACTGAAGCCCCCGCACTGTACACACGCACCAGACCTGTGTTCTGCAGCAATGCCTGTTAGAGGGAGAAAAGCAAAGCAGCATTCCCACAAACATTTCCATCGGAGGGGCAAATTCTCCAGTTGTGTAGCTCAGTGCCCTATTGATTTCCAGAGGATTACTCTCATTTACTCGACGTGCAGTGCTGGCCCAGAATGTTCCCCTTTGGAAAGTTTTTGATTTTCATAGCTGTATTTATACCTTTATATTCTGCAGAAACCGAATCAGTCAGACTAAATCAATTAATCTTTTTCTCTCTTTCTTGTGGTGCTATCTCCATATGTGTTTGTGCATTTTCTATCTCTCCATCTTTCTATAATTATACAACTAGAGCTTGGCTTGGAGGGCAATAGCAGTAAACTATTGTTCAAAGGAGATTGCAAATTGCTTGGAGCAGGGATCTGTCTTCTTAATTAGTCTGGAAAACATCAAACACACTTATGCACTATAGGAATAATAAATAATAATAAAAATAGTTCCCTAAAGTGGGTTCATATTGCCCAAAGGCAAAGGCTGGGCAACTGTTGGGAAGATGATGGTTCCCAGCAGTAAATATGAGTGGATAAAGCATTGGCTCCAGGAAGGATCTTGTCAAGCTGCAGATTCCTTCCCAACCTGATACCTGACAGTTCATCTACTTCAGGTATATTCACTGGAGATATTTTCTCTGATAGGGTATAAAGTTCACTCTGCTTTTAAATGACAACGTAAAAAGTGAGAAGTAATAAGGTAACTTCCCAGACTGAGCTCTGAGCTGAGCAGCTCGCTGCAGAAATGTCCTTGGTCTGACCTTTATAGGCTTTTTTCCCTGTTTTGTTTTGGTTTTTTTTACTTCTTTTTTAAGAGAAAAAGAGTGCAAAGGCAATCCAGCAAGGCTGCTTGTAAGGCCCCGCAATATAGTGACAGCGTTTGGAACCAGCTGTGCAAGGAGACTGACAGATTCATCAGGTACAGCGTGGCCTTACGGCAGGTCTGCCTTGCCGAAGTGCTTTAAGCTTTTTTACAGCTGCTTAACCCAGGGGAGAAGGGGAGGGGGCAGAGGGAGGCTGGGAATTTCACTCTCAGAGGCTGCAACTGCTCTGCTCTCCCATGAGAATACTCCTGGAGTCCGATCTGTTTAGTAATGCAAGAGATAGCCTGCCTATTAAGGCCAAACAAAGGCTATAGAAAAAAAAAAAAAATAACCTGTCTCAATACAGCTTATTTGGTGGAATTTACACATTTCTGTAAATGAATTAAATTGCTAGATGCTGAAGTGATGTATCTCAGCAAAACCCATTCATTGGAAACCAGCAACAAACAGAAACTTAGAGCCAAATCCTGCATACCTTATTTAGTGATTACTTAGGCAAAGCTCTCGGCAACTTAAATGGAAGTTTTGCCCAAGTAAAAACTGTTCGATTTGGTTCCCCGTGAGATGGTAAAGCCCACATCCAAATACATCTTCATGGTTTTTTTGCTTTTCTGTTTCTAGCTGGAAGCATGCCATAAGGACTTCTGAAAAAATATTGTTCATTTCATTTTATTTTTCAACTGAGATAAATTAATGTAGGATGTGTTAGACCACTGCATCCATCCCTGACAACCTGTGTATTTTAGATGAAGCTTGAAGTCCATGGGCTGAGATAGTAAATCTTCCTTTAGCTTTAGTGAAGGCCTGAATTTTAGCCCTATATCTGAAGTAGATTAGAGGGATGGCTGGCTAGTGTCTGAAGTGGGCAGAGAAGGAAAAGCTGCTGGGAGCTTTGTTCTGGTCATCTGATGCTATAAGACTGATGTTGGTGGCACAGAGCAATTTTTGACAGCTCAAAGATATCTACCTCTGAGGTCTCATGACCTATGGGCATTAGACCATGCTCCCTAGACACAAACTCTTATCCACCTGCACTGTAGAAACACTGCAGGTTGTCTACCTGTTTGCATGGATTCAAACATAAGTTTTACCTGAAGCAAGCATAAGCTGGACCCACCTCCACATCTGCCTGCCTGTCTGAGTCCACAGTTGCTGCTGCAATGCCCCATGGCCAGGTTGAGTTGACAAGACCCTCTCTTCTTGTTTGATCTTTACAGGTAACAGTCATGGTACCTTGCAAGCAAACTATGGTCAGGTACACTGCTGCTGGAAGGAGACAGTCTGGGGACCATATTAGGCTTTAATCCTTTTAGGACATAACACATAACGAGCTTGTTGTCTTTTTTTTTTTTTTAATTTCCTTTGGATTTGTATACCTTTACTGCTATTTTTCCCCCATGTACATCTTTTGCCCAATGTTATGGGAATGACAGTGACTTTATGGCAGATAAATGTTACTTTTGGGTCTAAATGCAAGTTCCTTTCACATAGCTGCACGGGAATTAAGATTTAGCTCATGGTATTGTTTCATTACTGACCAGCCACAAGTGCTCAAATTTTCATTTCACCAATTTACTTCCCCCCCCATCTATATCTTAATTGTTGCAGCTGTTTGTAGAAGTCAAAAGGATTAAAAATTGAGGGGCATAGGAGGAAAGCTCAGATGCAATATAAGGGATATATACTCTTTCACAGCTATTCTCCCGGAAGATGTTAGCTTAGATCCATTTCTAATTCAAAAAGGAAAAAAAAAAGAGAAAATATTTTGACAGTCAAGATCTAGAGGATGCAGAGTACACTCAAAGAAATAAGGGGCTGTTTCAGTTTGCAGTACATCCCGTGATTATCCTCACTGAAAAGAGTTTTTAACTGTTGTACAAGGCGAACAAGTGGCTGAAGATGAAAGCCTGGAACAGAGAAAAGAGTTTCTGGTTTTCCTGATGGATTAAAAAATACTTCATGTGAGATTAATCCTTGATCAAAAGCACTTTACTTTTAGGTGAGTAATTTGTATATATCTGAGAGCAAAACTACTGAGCTGCGGAACTGCATGATGTCTATGCAATATTCTAGAAAAATGCAAGAAAGGAGATGCAAAAATTCCACAGCCTCTGTGAGTCACATCACTTCTTCAAGCTGCTATAGACTGAATTCTAATACTAAAATCTAGATCAACTAGGTATAGCTAAAACAGTAATTAATACAGTTATCATGCTTATTATTTTGACTACAGCCTTTTTCTGTGTGGAAAACACTAATTGTTTATCTGTGCTTATATTAAGACAACAAAAAAGTCCTGTCAATCTCTGCCACTGTTAAGGAATCATCACTGACACCAGTTTCTGTGGAGTGTTTTGGGAGGTAAATGCCACATTTACATTAAGTTGATTTTCTTGGATAATAATAATAATAATAATAATATAAAGAATCTATAGGATATCCTGATTAAAGTCATAAAAGCAATAAATATATAACTGGTAAAGAGAAGAAGTCAGAAGCTTAACTGAAGACTAAGAGTGAGGTACAGATTGTTAATTTTTTATTAATCAGAAATGCATTTATAAAAGGAGCACTCTATCTAAATGACAGAGGGACACATACAAGGTACCACCAAGATAGACCTACAGAGTTTAGTGAGCTGAATTAAGGCAATTCAAGATGTTTGGTGACTGCATTGTGAAATTCAGTGCATTCAGAGCTCCTTTACTGAAGGATAGCTCCTTTTTCTGGAGTGTAAAAAACCCACCACATTTCTGAATCAGTATTAGAAACCAGTGCTGTGGGTATGATAAAGAGCTAAAATGCTAGCTACTTGTTACCAATCTTAGACTCAGCCGTGTTTATATTTTATTTTCTGAACATCCAGATTATTTTCACCCATTTATTGAGAAATCAAGGACGTAAGATAAAGTTCTTTGTCCTTTGTACTCATATTGAAGCTAATTCCCCCTCCTCCTTGCCTCAAATATTACCCATTTTACACAGGTTCTGAACTGACCACTCCATATTTTGATGTTTTGTCTTTCAAAAGAAACATTTATTGTCTTTTATATTGGAAATAATGTATTTTTTTGCATTATTTAGCCTTCTAAGAAAAATTCCCTGAATTTGTTTTATCCAGATACAGGCTTCCCAGTCAACCTTAGTCAACTGAGACTGATTTTTGCAAGAAATAACAGTCAACATGGCTAATTTTGCAACTATCATTAGTATTTTTCTTCTTCTATAAAGTGTATAGACTGGAATGCTCTGTTGAGTGGTCTCAGAAAGGTCATTGAGGGCAAGGGATGATATAAACAGTAATCTAAAAGCATGACAAATCAATCATAATTAACACTTGGAGGTACTTCCTGCATACAAAGCCCCTGGAGGGAAAGGTCATTGGGAGGGATCACTGGACAATGTGCAGATATGGGAGCAAACTGGTTTCCTCACTCCAGGCCTCCCTTTCAGTTGGTGTGCTCCTGTCCATGCTTTTGGTGTCACCCGATGCTGGAATATGTCGGGGTGCTGCGGGGAAGGGAGTGGGGCAGGACAGGTGGGACACCACAGAGCCACTGATCTGTGCATGCCTTCAGATTTATGTCACCTCAAAACATGTGCTGGATGTTACATGTACCTATCCTCAAGAGACCAAAGCAACCACTTAACACACTGTTTCCTTTCCCCTACAAAACCAGTGACAGAGATTCTCACAGCTCAGTACCAGCTGCTGCAGGAACTCACTTTCAAATGTCCATGCAGCAAGTTAAAGAATCAACTGACTACTTGAGTCCCTACAGTGAGATGGATGTGGGAAATCCCACCTTGCAAATGCAGAATGGGAGAGCTGAGAAGGTGCGATCAATAGGCAGACCTTCAGAAAAAAAAGTTTTCAAGCACTTAACTTTGCACAGAAGTAACTGTAAACAGCGGTTGATCATCTGGATTCCTTCTCAAGGCCCTGCCCACCTCTCCCCATGTTGCACAGGCAGCTACAACTATAAACTACAAAAGCCATCCTGAAACTATTTGGGAAATCCATGGAGAAAGTTGTGTTCTGGAGATCTCCAAAGTATTTAGGCACAGAAGCTGGGAGGTGGTAGGTATCTACAATCTTGAAGCATCTGCAGCAGGCACCTAAGTCAGCCTTTTCTTTATTCACCTGTTTATTTGCAACAGTATGAAGTGCAGGATAAGGAACTGAATTTCCTTCTCTCATACAATGTTCAGTGACAGTTACTTAATTAAAGAAGACAAAGTTGACACTTGTTCTCTTCTCTCAGACCTGTCCAGCAAGTATGGTACAAGAATGTCTTCTGGACTAAGCCCTGGGGTGAAATGTCCGTTTTGTGCATCTTCTTGGGTCTCACATGACAGAGAAACATTCACATATCTAGAGCTGTCAAGAGCTAGGTATGCCCAGAAACAGACCCTTCACCACATGGCGTGTGTTTCTGGCATCCCCAAGGTCATATGGCAGTCAGACTGGGTGTGAGGGGAAGGCTAAATGTGAAATAAGCACTTGTTTACAATAGCTGTGCTAATGGAAACCTGGGGTTTCCTCTTCACTAGACACTGTTGTGATGATGGCTGCCATCACTTCATAACTGTGCATTTCCAGGAACTATTTCAGTGTTCTCAGTCTCACCCTAGACTGAAACAAAGTATTTTGCTTTTGCAAAATTTACACTGAATATGACTAGTTTTAAATAGCTACAGCAATAACACAGTGTAGCAAATAGGGGAAAAAAAAAATAAATGGTGTTTGACACCACAGAATTAAGAGTCTTCACCTAACAGTTATCAGACTACATGATCCTGATTCTGTTGGCACTTTCTCTCATGAGCTTCAGTTTGAACTCAACAATCACACCGAGTGTATCTCATAAATGAAGAGTAGCTCCACTTAAATTCCAAACAAAAACACACTTGCTCTGCAACAAACCCAATGCATGCATAGCTAATTTAAATGCAATTTAAATACTATTATGGGGGTGAAGCATAATTAATTTTAAAATCATATTTAAGTGTTTTTTAGTTTGTGATCTCCTGCCTCATTTAACGTGAAGAGAACACCACTAAATCATTTACTTTGCACATTGGGGAGGCTTACTTTCTGCTGAACTGTTTAACATTTTTATTCTTTCTTGTTTTTAATTTTTTTTTAAACCAGAAGATTTTGCATTTTTGCCAGGGTTACATCATAAACTGTTTAAAAGCCCATGTTCACAAATCCTGCAGGAATGCTGAAGCTCTGACTCATATCAATTTAGCAGCTTTGTCAAATTTCTCTAGAAGACAGAAACACAATGAAACAAATTAGTGACAAACGTTCAGTGTTCTGCTCTTATAAGGGCTATAAACATTTTGGTTTGCACACATAACAGCAGATCTTAGGCAGCTGAAATAAATCTAGCCAGTGAGTTTAAAGGGGTAGATTTTCTGGCGAAGACCAGTAACATCATGGTTCATGATGGTCTCCGATTTGTGGTGATGTAGCATTACAACACACACACATAAGTGGAATTAGCAGCTGTATAGAAGTACAAGTTGAAAGGCTACAATGACACAGATGAGGCCTTAACATTCCTTTATTGGCCAGTACAACTGGCCACTACACAAGCATGTAACACGCCCATTACTTAAGCCTTGATAAAAGGCATGGTGTGCTTACAAGAGTGTGCATACAACTTGCCATCTAAGCTAGTGTTTGACTACGATGGAATTAAAGCACAAACATCAAGAAGATTTTTCTTAGCACAAGATAAGCACGTTTCTAGTTTGGGTCCTCAGGATATTCCTTCCCTTAGGTTAAAACTCATGGCGCAGATTAAAAGACATTGTACATGACCAGCAGCTGCAATTTTTTGTGGCATTGTAGCTCACACCTCTCTCAAAGTTTATCACATCTGATGGTTGTCATGAAAACATCATACTTTACCATCAGAGAAAATAGTGTAGGCCTTTCTCATACTTGGAGCACGTCCACCAGAATGTGGGCACCATAGGGTACAGACTGTTTCCTTAGGTGCATATAGATGATACAATATAGTAGTGATGGAGAGGGATGCTCATGCCAGCTCTGGGCAAAGAACTTCTTAGCAGGGTACAACAATATAGAAAAAATGCCACACAAAGGCAATTACACCCAAATTAATCTGACATCTTATATTGCATTGCACAATGCAGTAGATACCATTCAATATCTGCTTGTACAGTGGCAAGCACAAAGAAGCCAGGCAAACTCCAGTTGCACTGATCATGCAAATAACAGGATCTCAGAAGAAAAGATACTGGAGTTTTCTTGCGTGGTACATACCCAAGGCAATGCTGCAAGAAATGGTGTCACTGCTTGAGCCCAGATCATTCACTTGAAGTGGTATCTAAAGGAATGTGTATTTTTTCCCAACACAATTCAACCCTCTTCTGCCTAATAGGACACAGACCTCCTGGGTAGACTCACCTTGCGTACATCCTTCTGTGTCCTGAGATCTGTGAGAAATGAGAGTGGGGAGAAAGGTCCTACCACTATAGGTCCTATCTGGCAACAGTATTGACCTTTACTTGTATGTTGTATCCCTAAAGGTGTGACAATACGTGCTTCTCATTCAAGATGCCACTGTACATAAATAAAATAAAAAAAACCCCAACAACAACAAACAAAACCAAACCCAACACAAAACCCACCCCAACCAAACAGACAAAAAACTCCTGCTCACTCTTTTCAGAGGATTTCTGCACAAGAATTATCCCCTGATAAATTTTGGAGACTGTTTCTACTGTCCATAGCAGTTATCTTACTGGAAATATTAAGGGCAATTCAAAGCTGCTATCCTGAACTGGTAGTACAGAATGAGACATCCAAGATCCCCATGCATGGGTATGAATGTCTGCAGATTTGAGCAATCCACTTTCTGCTCCCATATTTTCCTTTGCACAAAACATATGCAACACTGAAGAAACCACTTTGAAAATGAAGTCATCAAGAAATTCACGAAGTGTTGACCTTGCTCCAGTTCAAGTTTTTTGGCACATTCCTAGTGGCTTCCCCAGAACCACTGTACCCTCCATAGCATTACTCAGGAGCATTTGCTATGCTCAGTGAACTGTGTTATTCATAGAATCACAGAACCACAGAACTGACCAGATTGGAAAAGACCTTTAAGATCATTGAGCCCAATCATTAACCCAACACTGACAAGTCCTTGACTAACCCATAGGCCTTAGCTCTATGTCTATGTGACTCTGAAATACCTCCAGGGATGGGGACTCTACCACTGCCCTGGACAGCCTGTCCCAGTGTCTGAGAACCCACTCAATAAAGAATTTTTTTCTAATATCCAATATAAATTGGATGCAACTTGAGGACATTTCCTCTTATCCTATCACTTGTTACTTGATTGAACAGTTTGACCCCCACCTCTCTACAACCTCCTTTCAGGTAGTTGTAGAGAGTGATAAGGTCTCCCCCAAGCCTCCTCTTCTCCAGGCTAAACAATGCCAGCTCCCTCAGCCACTCCTCAGAAGACTTGTACTCCAGACCCTTCACCAGCTTCATTGCCCTTCTCTAGACACACTCTAGTGCCTCAGTATCCCTCTTGAAGTGAGAGGCCCAAAACTGAGCACAATACTAGAGATGCAGCCTCACCAGTGACAAGTACAGGGGTAAAATCACTTCCCTGGTTCTACTGGTCACAGCATTCCTGCTCCAGGCCAGGATGCCATTGGCCTTCAGGCCAGGATGCCATTGGCCTTCATGGCCACCTGGGCACACACTGAATCATGTTCAGCCCGCTGCCAATCAACACCCCCCAGGTCCCTCTCTGCCAAGCAGCTCTCCAGCCACTCCTCCCCAAGCCTGGAGCACTGCAGGGGGTTGTTGTGGCCCAAGTGCAGAACCCAGCACTTAGCCTTACTGAAGCTCATACCACTGTCCTTGGCCCATCACTCTAGTCTTTTCAGATCCCTCTGCAGAGGCCCTCGAGCAGATCAACACCTTCACCAGCTTGGTGTCATCTGCAAACTTAGAGGGTTCCTCGATCCCCTCATCCATATAGATGATATGGATATATCCATAAAGATGTTAAACAGGACTGGCCCCAAACCAGCCCTGGGGAACAACACTTATGACTGGCCACCAATTGGATGTAACTTTATTTACCACCACTCTTTGGACCCAGCCATCCAGTCAGTTTTTTAACTGACAAAGTGTATGCCCATCCAGTCCATGAACACCCCACCACCTCTCCTTCCTTTTCTATCCCT
This sequence comes from Actenoides hombroni, assembly GCA_024336885.1. NCBI lineage: Eukaryota > Metazoa > Chordata > Aves > Coraciiformes > Alcedinidae > Actenoides > Actenoides hombroni. Next base: position 861,235 of record WUAM01000377.1, on the reverse strand, counting down.
CCTGTCTCTCATCTTCTCTCTAAAAAAGTATGTGTAAATTTGAAGTGATATGGAGAATTCTAACTGTGTTTTATGCTGCCTTGACTGATGTCCCCACCATTTTATTCACTAAGTAGTTTTAGGCTCAGGACGTTGGTCAAACTGCCAAGGCAATGATGATACATGAGGCAGCCTTCTTTCCTTCCAGTGGGTCTGAGTGGCAGGGCTGTAGAATTTTGCTATTTTCCAGATGAAATCCAAGTTTAAAGAAGATTCATCCCTGAGGCTCTTGCAACATGCCTCGGAGTGTTAATCCTGGTGTCCTGGCCAAATTCCAGCCTGGGTGATTACACTGTGCCTGGTAGAATTCTCTCTATAACCTCAGTGGGATAAGTCACTCTTCCAGCCCCTAAAAATTGCTGTGTCATGTTAATGCATTTTGCTGGGAGCAACACATTTCAGTAGTGGTTAAAATACCCTCTGCATTTCCAGACAGCAAATACTTTTTCAGAATGGTATTTTAAGCTATTCTAAGCAGAATATGTAGCACCTTTGCCCTGGGCCTTCACACTTATTCATGCTGAGGTTACACACTTGGTTGTAATACTGCACAGACCTACTTAAGAAGTCTGGGTCACCAGCACCACCAGATCCTCATTTCTGCCCTCTGAGCCACACTGCTGTTACACAGCAAAGTAACTCAGGGAATACATCTGCCCAAAAAGAGATGATTTCATAGAACCGTAGAATGGCTTAGGCTGGAAGGAACCTTAGAGATCATCTAATCCAACTTCCCCTCCATGGGCAGGGACACCTCTCAACTAGGCCAGGTTGCTCAAGGCCTCATCCAACCTAGCCTTGGTCACTTCCATCTACAGCCCCTCTGGGCAATCTATTCCAGAGTCTCACAACCCTTGTACTGAAGAGCTCTTTCCTGAGATCCAATCTAAACATATTTTCTCTCAGACACAAGGTCTATTTCAAGCACAATTTCTTACATTGGATTTCATGACAAACATCCCTCTACACTCAGAATATTATACTAACTATACTCAGAATTTTATAGCAGCAGAAGTTACCTGCCTTGCAACACTGCATGTTCTTGGGACACTTATATGTGAATTTATTACACCTTCCATGTGGTAATACCCTGTCTTGAGATACTGTTAGATTTTTATGTGTCAAAGCATATTGGCCCCTTTATTTAACATTTAAATCTAATTCAAAGTCTCAAGAATTCATTCTGTGCTCTTTCCTTTTTAGTTCAAGATAGATTATCCAAATTGATCATACCACAAACACACTCATTACAAGAGTTCAACATTTATGATGCATCATGTCAAGCAAGATCATGATTTAATGTAAGTTGATACATCATAAATTAAGAAGCCAAGGAAACAAACTCCTGAAGGCCAAGGAAAGCATATTTTAAGAAATAGTCTGCAGTGATCTGCACACAAAATCCATTACTGTCCAACAGTATATGTGGATGTAAGTATAACTGTAAATGAGATGTGTGGTACCTCAAAAGGGGGAACTGCCAAAGCTGACATCAGCTGTGAGTAAAGTAGAGTGGGAGAGGGAAAAACAGACACGTAATGATGGTCTTAACCAGAAATTGTTTGATTACGCAACACTAGGCTTTTCAAACTCCACTATAACACAGCATGTTTCATTTAAAATTATCTCATCAAATAAAAGGTGAAAAAGTAACATTTTACAATATATTAGAAATGAGGGAAGGGACAGGAAAGAAAGCGAGGTAGTCAAGCAGTCATGGCAACACAGCATTTTGATATTATATAGGATCCAAGAGCGGGACACACTGTTCTAGAAAGTGATAGGAAGTTTCCCAATCTGAGTGCAGAAAAGGAAGAATTCTGCATTACAAATGTATCTGCTTCTGGTTTTTGAAAAAGAAAAAGTAGCGATACCATAATATCTTCTAAAAAAAGGCAGTATTTTCTGTTTTCTTCTTTTACTAAGTGTGTTAATAAGTTCTAACCAGAAGTAAATGTTTTAACAGTTGAGGTTCTGCACAAATCTCATCCAAAATCCTTGTAAGAATCGGCTGAGGAAGTACTAATACAGATTTAGTAAAGTTTGGCACACTGGGGAGCAAGATAATGTTGTCAGGTTTTGAAAGAATAGAACCTGGAATTAAAAACAAAATACTGAAAAAGATCTGGAGATCATATTAGACAATAGTTGTTCATAATAGAGACATTCTCTATTCAGCTGCATGACTCTGATGATAAATGCCAATCCTCAATGTAAAACAAGAGGGAAGGAGAGGTGGAAAAAGGTAGGCTTGAAACACAAGTAGGCAAGGGATATCACTTGTATTTTATTTTTAGCATAGTCTGTTAAATTCACTTCAAAAGTCCCTGATCAGTTTGAAAAGATTCAGAAAAGAGTCATAAAAATGACTTAAGTCCTGGAAAACAAATTCAGGTTACTCCATGCATATTTCAAACAAGAAGAATGGTTAATAATAATAAAAAATAAAATATCCATAATTCCTGTGATGCAGGGAATCTTCCATTAACTCAAATTGCAAGTAGTTCCCTAAATCATTATCAGGTGAATTGTTGGCACAGAAACTACTCTGTGATGCACTGAACACGGACTGATCACCCTTTTCAGCCAGCTGGCACACCCAGCACAGGGGTGGACAGTGCCCAAGTCAAAATAGACAGGGGTGAAATTCAACCACACTGTTAACTTTTATTTCCACAAGTAACCAACAACATTACCTTTCTTCCCAGAATAAGGTTGTGTCATGGGAATCTTGTCCTTATTCTGGCTTGCTTAGGGGCTGGGGTTTTTTTTTTGGTAGGCTGAGGGAGGTGAAGAAGGGGCAACAGTGGAGTTGTGCATGAGATGTTTGTGCTAATTATCTCAATTCTGCATACATGGGTGGGATGAACATCTATGTACATGCAATTTCTCTTAAGTGAACTGGGTTTTGCATTCACACGCACCGTGTTAAAATGCATATTAAAAGTGTAGACTACCTGTTCTATGTAACAATCTGTTTGACTCTTAGTCATCAGGTGTGACCTCTCAAAAGAAAAGCCTCTACAAAATTAGAGTGAAATGTATGCTGCTCCTGAAATGTATTTTTGCATAAGCATACGTTTTCACTCACTGTGGTCTAAGAGATCATCTTCAAACATTAAGCTTCAAAAAATAAATCTCAGTAAAGATATGGATTTTCTTAAAATCACGTGCATTTTTCCTAGCATGCAAGCTCCGTGTATTTATGTGAGTAATAATTTAGCACTTTCAGATTATATGAATTTCATTGTCAATGTTCTGAAATTTGCAGGTGAGATTATTCACAAGGAATGTGATATTCACATATGAACCTTTTTGTTTCCTTTTTTAACCTTTTCCATATTACAATAATTATTTGAGAAAACAGCAAAATTTTTTTTGAGGAAAAAAAAGTGTCAATTATATAGGAACTGCTTTAAAATTTCCCAATTTCCTCCCTTAATTTTTATTTCCAGTCAGGGGGAACAGATAGGCTTCTTTTATTTAATCTGCTATGTGTGAAGTTGCAGAAAATGAAACTTTTGCCCTGTTCAGAGTAATTATTGGCCACCTCTGAGCCCAGTTGAGTCAGGTTACAGTGTGGAATACCCATTTCTCAGGAAACCTTCATTCCTCCCTCAAAAGGGGCCACTGACTGAAAATCCCTTCACAGTCTGCTACAAAAGCTTTTCTGCTATTCTTCTTCACAATAATATATATTTTACCCTTCTGAGATGAAAAGACGAAGGGGCTCAAGCTAAGAAAAGTTGACCAGGAGGCTGGTGACAGCAGTCACTTGAGATCCTTTCAGAGATGCTCTCAAGCATAAATATTTAATCTCCTTCGTTCCCCCTAGTGTGAATAATTTTTTTCCCCTTCAAGTATCAAAACAAAGTTATTGAAATGCATATAACCCTGATATTTGATCCATGGCCTCTAAGGGTCAAATACACACTGACCAAGCTCTTAAAGCCTGCAGAACTTTCAGGTGGTCAGTTTGCACACACCAGCTCATCAATCAAGCAATAATCAGCAGGACAAATGGGGGAAGATGCTGGTACAGACTACTTAAAAGGCCTGGGCAGCTGGTCCACTTCAAGAGTCCCCTTTATATAGTTTCAGCCTTTAGCCGTTGATGTTTGAAGGGAATTAAATACACTTGTTAGTTTCAATACTTTATCCCCACATCTGTTTGCATTACCAAACAAAACCCTTCTTGCTTCAGCATCCTTCTTCTAACGTTAGGATCACTTCTTCTGAATTAAAAAGTGCCCTGAAAACACTTTAGCAATTTCAGTTTTCATTTAAGGCATGCCACATGTCCAATCCCACCGTCCCATCTTGTCTTTGTAATAACCGATTTGGTAGAAGCTGAAGACAGAAAGAGACACATTTATTCTAAATAACTTGCCCACCACAGAAAGAGGTAATAAAGCTCAGCAAATTGATTCCCCAAAGTAAAAAAAACCACCCCAACAACATTGGTGTACACGTATCTTGAACTGAGCTAGTATTTATTCTCTTGGGTTGATGGCTGGTCATGTTGATGACAAGGTAGCAGCAATTTGGAAAGGTTGATCACATCTATTTATCAAGTAATATGCAGTGATTATTCTTAGCTTTGCAATAGAGAAAAATAAATTGTTTGGCAGCACAAAATATGAAATCATTCAGTCTCTCACCAAGGAACAAGCAAATCTGACAATCTCCCCCATTCCCAATATTTCATAATTAGAAATTAGAGCTGCATCAAACTGTTCACTACAGCTGTAAATTCTGGCAAAAGAAAAAACCCTCAAAAACTATCTGTCAATTACTTAATAGGTTTCCTATTTACTGTGAGAAATCAGGATTGGGCTTTGAAGCTGAGAGAATATTTCCAAGACTCTCTAGAGGATAAAAACATGCTTTTAAGTGTCTTTCTTCCTTTCCTTCCCCTATCATATCTAAGAGTGAAATTCAAAAATGGTTTAATTCTCAGAATTTAGAAATGAACACGTGGTGGATTCTCCTAATGCTAAAAGCCCACAATGAACACAGAACTGAAAAATGCCATCTAGGAAAAAGTAAAACATAAATAGAATGGGAAGATTCAAACACTGGATCTACGAGGAAATTTGGAAATCAATTTCCTTCTGAAATTAAGTTATATTTTGTGTGACTTTCATGCTTTAGGGTTTCTTTTAAGGAAAACTGAAGAAAAAAAAAAAAAATCTAAGTGATTTCCCCTCAAAATGTCATTACCAGAGAAAACAGATGTAAAATAAGAAATAATAATGTGAAAATGGAAAATCAGAAGGCATTCAAGACACAGAGCTGCCAACCCAGCTTCCTCAGCTGCCATGGGGACCAAACCAGAAAGAAAGAAAACAGCATGGTTTGAGGTCAGCTTTTTGGGGTTTTTTTTTTGTAGTTTCTTTGGTTTGGTTTGTTCCCCCCCCCCCCCAAAAAAAAAAAAAGTCTTTGATTTTGGGCCTAGCTTTCTCTTTTTTGTCAATGTACAGACACAGTCTGTACAGCCCACAGGCATTGCCATCATCACCCATCTCTGGGGGTGCCAGTGCTCAGCACTGAGCACAGGAGAGGCTTTGCAGAACAAAAGGGCCACTTGTGGCCACTGCAGTTGGTGAAATGAATGTCTACTTACAAGACTGTCAAAAATGCCTTGGCACACTTGGGTCTTGTCTTACCTTAGTCAACTCAAGAGCTGCAAGGAAGATTGCCAGCAGCCCGTGACAGATATTAATCCTTAACACAGCCCCTTGAAAGTTTTACCCCAGGCTAACTAGCACAAGCTTCAAACCCTCCAAAAGGTGGCTTGGGAACTGCCATGCCTTAGGGACCCTTCCCCACAGGCAGGCTGCACAGACCCAACCCCTCTGCAAGCAAAACAAGTTTACTAGCATGGGCACACGTTGGTCCATACACAGCAATCACTTTGGACAGGCAATAAAAAATTCTGTCACTATTTGAGTTTGTTGTTTGGGGTTTTTTTGTTGACTTTTTGTTGACATTTGTTTTAAGGTTTTGAGAGAGAGAAATGTAGGGAAACCTTAGGTCCCCAAGTTATTTTTATCTATAAATCAGTTAGAAGCCTGTGGAATAGCCTATCATCTAATATAAGTTACTTATTTGAAGGCTACGTTGATCTTATTTGCTGTTTATGAAGCCAAAAAATGCTTTTGCTTAATTGGAATATTTCTGTTGCTTAGGGTCTGAGCACAAGAAAGAATAAGCTGTAACAGCACTAATACAACCATGCTAATATAAATGTTGAAGTTTGTAAGAGAGTGATTTCTCTAGCCCATACAATTTAGCAGGATTAAAGAAAATGTAGAGTATGAAAAGCATGAAGGTGTGAACAGGTTATTAAAATTTTCCCCAATGCAAATATCTCATCATCAAGCTCCTATACCCTGATAATGCCTCTGAAAGAAAAGCAGGACAACAACCCAGTGTTCACAGAACACTGAATTTAAAAATAAAGAGTATGAGCCTGTGTCTGCATTTGCAGTGAAGTTACCTGAAAAACTGACAGCAACAAGTAAAAGTCATTTTTTTTGACCAGGCCCTATTTCACCTTTTGGAATAGGATGGCTACAACTTTGCTGAGCCAGTCTGGACCTGTTACCAAGTGATGCCTCATAAGTTGAAGAAGCTACTGGAAAAATATTCCCTCATAACTGCTAGATGTAACAGGTGACCTTACAGGCACAGGATGAGGTGGCAGGCATATGAAATTAGTGTCACTGTCAAGCTGTTTGTAATCCAAGCCCTCTGTCTGGGGCCCCAGCTTTGCAAATGGGCACACAATCAAATAGAAAGGAGGCAAAGGCAGGGGGTAGGAAAAGAGGTAAACAGCCCTCTTTTCCTGTCACTTCTACCGTGGGTCCTCAGCAGCCTCTCTGCTGCCAGCTGACTGGAGAATAAGGAATCCAACATCTGTGCAATGTGAGGCAGAGCTGTACCTGTGCCACTGCTGTGCAAGGCACAGAGCCTGCCAACCGCCCAGCTGCTCTACTTCAGGTGAGCCAGGAAAAGCTATGGCAAAGAGATGATCCAAAGTGTGATAATCCAGGTAGCACATGTCCAGGAACTGGATTGTCTTGCTGGGCAGTAGCTGTGCTGTGTGACATGTCATTAGCTTATCTGGTCACTGGTGCTGGGACAAATCTTTCAGGAAGCAGGGACTGTCCGCCAGGCTGATCTTTTTACTTGTGATTTCTTCACTGTGCTGAAAGCTGAAAAGCACCTAAAGACTTACCCTTGTCCAAGTCACACAATCCAAATTACATAACCTCTAGTGACAACAAAGCAAATTGTGAGAGGGCAGCTTCACTCTTGATACTTCTGTTGCCTGATACTATTCGTGAATGAACAAAATACAGTGGGTGCCTGAACAAAGTTTAAAATAAATAAATAAAATTTTTAAAACCCAGCAGAAAGTAGTTTTTTCTTCTGTTTAAAGCAGCAACAAGTGTTTTAACTTCAGACTCTGTAAATCAGAATTACTTCAGGGTTTGTATGCATGTATATCATTTTAGCTAAGGGAATGAGACATGATCCAGATCTGTAAATATCAACAGCAATACTGTTGTGTCAGTTTAAGGCAGAGAAGTACCAAATTAAGTCCAAGAGCTGGTTTAGTCCTCATTTTCTGTGTATTTATAGTCCTTCCTCCACCTTGTACCATTAACTCACACATTAATATAATTTAGTAATATTTATTACACACTCAGCTTCAAGCCCCTGACCTATCTATTATTTTAATTGTCTCTGGAACGTTTACTCCTGCGATTTTCAGAGATGCAAGGGGAAACTAGTGGACTATTTACAAGGTTCAGGCACTAAGCATGTTGCTGGTGTTTGTTTGGTTTTCTTTCAAATGACTTTCCCGAAACATGCATGTTTATTTTCCTTTGCACATTTTACTACTTCCATCTCCTTGTTTTTAGGGACAGAGAAGCTTGCTCTAGTGTCAAAAATATCACCAGGGATACATTTCTTATTGTGCTTTGTTCTCTCTCTCTCCACCTCCCATACTCCAGTAAAATACACTTCAGTGTTTGGGATTTCCCATTCATTCTGATTAAAAACAAAGCCAGCAAAGTTTCCCCCACCAAACCACGTGACTGTTTTGAAGATGCAACAGCCACCAGCTCCAGTTTTGTCGGGGATGAAAAGAGAGCATTGCAGCTGTACGTCAGCACAGACGTGTGAAATGGGTTTCACACGCTGCTCAGCTACCAGTGGGGTGGCCGTGTATGATTCAGTCTGTACTAAGGCAAGAAAAGGAAAAGCCCTCAAAGCCATGCCAGTCATCACCTCTTATGAACCCTAAAGTCCCCGTCTTGACTGCTGGCGCTTTGCGGAAAATAACACATTTAGTCATTTGTCATAATTATAAGAGTCCTGGTGACAAGGAATTCAGACCCACTTTTTAGGGCTGCCAGGCCTGTGATAATGCAGCCAGTGGGGGATGGCTGCTGCCAGCAAACCATGACTGCCGAGCCAGTGTCGCACCTGCCAAAAGGTCGCGCGTGACCTCTGCAAGCAGTTCACCCCAGATGATTGATTGGCTCACAGCAAAACTAATAATTACACAACTCTTCATTTCCATTCATCTTCTTAACATGAAATTTATCCTGGTGTGAAGGATCCAGGCCATGCAGGAGTAAAATGGGGAGCCAGAAACCTTCTAAGCCCCACAGGTGCAACTCAAACCTTCTCAGCCCCATCCCCTACACCAACCCTCTCTTAACTTCTTGCTCTCTGCAGGTATTTCCCAAACACAAATGAACAACATATTCATTTGGGTTCATATATATTTCAGTATTTCCACTTTGCATTTTGAAGATGGCACATTTCTGTCACTCACAAATACCTAATTTTCTTAGCTGCATCCATTTAAACACCTTTTCAATAAGAACATAAGTATATTTTCCCCCCTGCCAGTTACATAGGCTCCTCAAGTGCTTTACTATAAACTTTGCATTCTCACACATGGAAAAGAGCTTCTGCCTCTGCAAACAAATTCAGAGCCCCTCAGAAGTCTGAGTGCAGACTCTAGCAGGGATTGCTGCACTTGCTAGAATATCTCAGCAGGAAAACATATGCCCCATGCATGCACCACGTAAATGTGGAGCAGGACATGTCAAGGCAGTAGAAGGTAAAGCTTAATGCTGAAGGTGTGTGTGTGTGAAGAGCATCTGCAGAAGTTGGAGTTATCCCTAGATGCCCATGAAAGATTTGAAATAGTTTGAATTTCTACATTTCCCCCTTACCCCAGCCAGCAAGCATGCACATATCAACAGAGGCTTTGTTTGTAAATGAAGTAATAGGTAAAGATCTTGAAGGTGAACTTGAGGCAGGTGAAATGGGTAAAAAAAAAAAAATTATGTATGCACACACTCACATACACACACCCAAACCCAGTCAGGTCTAAACGAGGACATGGTCACCACAGGCTGAAACTCTTTGAGACCTGCTTGCTTTAAGCTGATGTCCCTTAGTCTTTTAAGCCAACGCAACAACTGGCTGCCAAGGTGCCACACTCCTCTGCACCCTACAGCCCAAGATGTCGGAAAAACGTGTATATCCAAACTAGGGAACAAAAAAAGTTATAACAAATCCTTTCTTTGCATTTCTTGGCTATAGCTTAGATGTACCTTAGCGTGCCTTATGAAGTATCAAAAGTACTCTGGACAGCTGCATGTTTCTGACAGCCCAACACTTCCTGAGAATCAGCTATGATCAGTAACTGGAAATACCATATTTGAATCATTATTTACTCGCATCATTCACATTTGAATCTTTCTCATTTACCCAGTAATGAGACGTGTCTGTTGTTTGCTTTTTTACTGCAGAACACTCTTCCAACTCTATTTAGAAATTTTTGTTTAGTGACATTTTATTGATAATAATCTGGCACTGAGAAACATCTTCTGTGAACAGTCAGTAAAGTTAGCCTACTTGTGAAACACGGTTTTGGTTTGCACAAGGAAACATTTCAGACTTAGAAACTGTGTTATCAAAAAATTGGTGGCTAAATCCATATGGCTTTACTTGTTTTTTTGTATAACCTATTTCTTTGTCCAAACTGCCATTGCATTTACAAGTAGCATCTATGAAACATCTAAGGTAGGATCCAAAGATTTTGCTAAACGCTAGGAGCATCTCAGAAGATGTTGTCAGACAGTGTTAAATGAGAAGCAACGTGCAAAGACCAAAGAACGAGCTGTCTTTGTTCACTATAGCAAAACCACCAGCAAAGTCTGCTCAGGCTGTCAAAGGATTCAGCTTTACCCTCCCAAGTTTGCTTCTGTTTTGCAAATTGCACTGCTTTCTTGTAGCTCATTGACACTGAATAAAATTTGTTTTAATTTAGAAAGAGGTCACATGCTCAATTTTTACTGCAAGGAAAACAACCAATTTCCCCTCCCCCTAGCAAAAACCAGTGAGGGAACCCAGTATCTGGCAGCTGCTGCTGACTTTAAGCACCATATATAAGGTATTAAACCACCCACTTTATGTTCTAATAACATTAACAGTCTCACATGAACCAGGACATTCAGAGTTAAAGCTGAAATTCTCTCCTTAAGTCACCACATTGTGTCTAGGTACAGTATTGCAGCACTTAATCAGGAGGCCTCAGAGCAGTGGGGGGTTCATACCATATGTGCTATAATACCTAAGCACAGCGGGGTGAGTTAAGGACAGAGTTTTAGACTTAACTCTGAATTTCTTAGGTTCTGCCAGTCCCATGCTTAATGTTTTGGAAAAATAAATAAATAAATGTTTTATTTGTGTCTGGAGAATTACTTCCTTCTTTAAAAAAAGACCTGTTGTGGGGGTGGGGGAAAAGTGAGGATGATTTCTCTGGAAAACACTAAACTAGGCATCCAATGCCAACCATCTACATTGTAAGCATGGGCATGTTAATATTCTACAAACATATATACAACTTCCAAACACATTGATTTGATCCAGACTACTGTAACAAAGCTATATTAAAAATACTGTTTGTTTCAACATGAACTTTAAAGTTCATAAGCCATTTATTCAGGTTACATTGTGCTTGATTTCCCGAGCATCTTGCAGGCCCCAGTCTAGAGTTTGGTGAACACTGCAAAACACACTCCCTAATGAGATGCTTGCATTTTAAAAATCAATACTATTTGTGCTAGATTTGTGCTTCTTCATGGCAACCCTTTTTAGCAAATATGTATTTGCTACATATTAAACAAGTTTTCACATTCAAAATTGATCCTTATAGAAACCCCATGAAACAATATGCAAGAAGGTGAGTGCCAGTGTAACACCAGATTTTCCTAAGGCAGCTCTACATATCTCCTACTGTTCACAGGTAGATTAAAAAAAAAAAAAAGCCTTTACTTCTTCCTAACATAACAGGAGACAAAAAATAATTAAACATACAGGATCTACACATCCTCAAATCTAAAAGAAAACAGTAAGAGAAGTTAAACAAAAAGCATACAGCTAATATTAGTTTCTAGAAATAGCACTTCTACAAGGTACCTCTCATCTGAAGTTAAGGTGAAAACTTCTTTTGTTAAATAGTTTTCAGTCTCATCAAGGTATCTACTATTCTTACAGCAATGTAATTTTCCACTGTACATGTTACTTACCTTCTCCTCAAAAGAAATTCACTGCCCCTTGAGTCAAAATTCCTTTTCACAAGTAGAGGGGAGATTATTTTCTAGGATTATTTATTATAGCTGCATCATCTGCAAGTGAAATCAACAGAAAATGAGCACCATCAAAGGAGAGTTGCCCTTCTGTCTCTAAGGCAGGTTTGGTGTAAGGTTAGAAATAATACATTGTACCTTGGTTAACAACCATCAACTCACCTGATGATTTTTAATGTGGGAACCAGCAAGGTCTAAAGGGAATGTCTGAGACAGGCACATGAAACACACCCTCGAGAACAACCCCCAGTGAAAATACAAGTTCACCTCTTCAGAGAAAAGCTCATTAAAAACTAGCAGATCTCAGTGGTTTTATTGCAAACCAATCAACCTGAACCTGTAAAGGAGTCTGACCTCACCCAGATTCATGGGTCCTCTATTTTTGACTTCACCTGCTAGTGATAAGAATTGATTTCAAAGGTTCTAAAATTAGCTCTGTGCATCAAAAGATGGTTGTAGCATGTCTTGGCAATGTTGCAGTTCTACACGTTTTACTGTTCTCTATGTGTTCTCTAATTGGAAAAGTGTAACCCTTAAATCCAGGAATTGGTGACTGAGTTAACTTTCCTCCTGGAGGTGAGCTTGGAAATTGACTCCCTCATAAGTGAGGTTGTTTCCCCAGGATGCAGGTGGAAACCTGAGTGTAGTTCTCATAAAGTTAACAAGGTCACTTTGCTGGGCTCAGGCCTCATGTAATTTAAGTCACCTATTGTCAACGAAGGTAGGTAACATTCTCTGCTGCTGCAGATCAACCTTCTGAAACCAAAGCAGTGACCTTTTGCAGTTTTAACCCACCAAAAACTAACAGATGAAAAATGTCTCAATTAATCAGAAACAGAAGAGGTTTAAAAAATAAATATATCAAGAAATAAACCTAAATCCACTTATATAGTAATAAAATAAAATGAATGTGTATAGTGGGAAATAATTCTATGCTTTTCCATTTGAGCACCATGTACTGGAAAATCTAAACACATTCGTAATAACATCAACACCAGAACCACAGACATCACACTATGTTACTAATCCAGAAAGAAGGCACCCCTATGTCTTGTTTTTATCTTTAACACCTTTTAGCTTCTTTTCCTCACGTGTCTACCCTCCCTGCTTTTAGGCTGGAAGAAACTGTGAAGTGGTAAAAGGAGTTTGTGCTCATAAAGGTTTGATTACTTGACCATCTGGCTGGGAACGCTTACAAAGGACGCCATGCAGAGGTTAAGGAGGTCAGAGACTACACAAGCTGGGGCTGAGGTGGGTCCCAGCACTTCTCTGACTGGCACCCAAATTCTGTCCCAACTGGTTGCAAGGTGCTCTTGTCAACCTTCTAAAAATAGTGTCTCCATGTTCTGCTGATAAACATCACTACTTCCTCTTGCTCACTTCCATAATTCTACGGAAACATAAAGGAAATCTCCCTGCCTGTATCCCATTGTAATCGCCTCCATCCTCTCCCAGCGCTCAGCTCATTAACAAGTGACCTGATGGCAGGGGAAAAAAAAACCCCACAACTTTTGTATAATGGAGCCTTGCTGCATGAAGACTATAAAAGTAAACAGGCCTGGTACACTTAAAAAAGTGGGGGGGGGGGAGGGGGGGGGAAGGAAGAAAAAATAAGGAAGGAAAATAATAAGAAGAAAAGACCAAAATGTTCTCTTAAACACTTAAAAGAATCTGATTTTAA
>WUAM01000377.1:821247-840195 GCA_024336885.1 Actenoides hombroni | reverse complement strand
GGGAGCCAGATACACAAACAGAGGCACAAAAGAGCCAACGAAAAAGTTCAAAGCTTAAAAACAAGAACCCAAAGGAAAACAACACCCGGCAAAAAAAAAAAAAAAAAAAAAAAAAAGGAATCCCTGTCCATTTTTGGACCTCCGTGGGATTTTTTTTTATTTTATTTTTTTTTTCACTTCTTCAAGGTCTCAAAAGTTGTTGTCCAAAGCAGCACAAAGCCTGATCCTTTTCTAGTCTCCTGTGAATGAGAATTGGGCCTTTTACTTCTTCTAATTTTAAAATCTAACTTTAGCCTAAGACCACTTGAACTGCATCTTTTCTGTGTAGTGCATTTAGTGAGTGCAAGAGTTAAAAAACCTGTCAAATATGGTACCATCAAATTGGAGATATGATACTATATACTCCCGAGAAACTACTAAAAAAAAAAATCACATCCTCTGGCTGAGAAGAAACAAACTTGTTTGTTTCATTTTCAAATTAACTTAAAACTTGGAGTGGTTCAGAATTCATAGCAGAACTTCAGGATTACTTAATGTTCCAGTTAAGTGAAACTGAAGAGAAGGGGGGGAGGGCGGAAATCCAGTCACAATACAAAGCAACAATAAAGAAAGGGCTGAGCACAGAGAAATTTAAATGTGGCGAAAAAAGAGGGGGAGAGAGGTAAGAAAAATCAGGGGGGTGGAGGGGTGACCAGAGAGCTTCCCAGTAAGAACAAAACGGTTGAATTTACTCTGTCCTCATTTGCACCTGGCAAGACCAGTTGTCAAATGCTGCCCTGAAAGGAAGGACACTGAAAAAAACCGTAACTGAACAAAGCCAGAAGCACTGCAATGTTTAGAAGGTTTAGACCAACAACCATTGGACCCATCTTCCTGTCCAAAAGCCAGCCACCTGTGCCAGTCCATTTTCTGGAGAGAGTTCCATGCTTGGCATCAAATTCAGGATTTCCTACAGTGAGAAAAATATGCTTTTCATTTCTGTCTGCCTTGAAGAAAACTTTGGTTTAAATTAAGAAAAAAAAGGAGAGTTTTTGACGTTGAACAAGCTGTGTGAAACTCCAGATGACTTTGAGGGTTTCCCAAAGGCCAAATCCTACATGTTTCTGAATGTATTTTGCATCTGTGAGGTTTACAGCCTATTTTTGCCATTTGGTAATAAGCTGTGCTGCAAATAAGTTAAGTGCAATAAGTAGTGCTGCAAATCAGATAATTAGAGGTGACTGTGATCAGATTTCCACTGTAAATTAAGCATGTGAGAGAATGAGAGTGTGAGTTTTACAAGGGCAAATTTGTACCCATAAAATGAAGTCAGATATTAGACAGTTTAGTGAGAGTTGGGTCCAAGGTGAAAAGTTCAAGCCAAGATCCAAACTTCCCCAAAGTTTGTGGTATGCAAGATTCAACTCTATCATTTTGATTTGAGCCCATTTCTAATTATATTACTGGGCTTCTATAAACCAACTCATATGCAACATTTAAGCTGGGATGTTCAGGCTGGTTAGATTTAGAAAACAAACCCATGTTAGATGTCAGGTCTAATTTTTGTAGAGAAAAATGTATCATGCTCCATATGGTTCACATTTCTGAGTATAGACTTTTTGCACTACATTTGCACTAACCAGGCCAAATGTAAGCCTGTGTGACACACATAATTACACGGTCTGTAATTATTCTTATTTCTATTTAACTGAATATCTGCAATACTGTGATTTCACTGGTTTATTTGGCAATGCAAAGAGAGTTGTGGAACTTTTTACTGTTTCCCTTCAGAAATAGAAGAAAACACAGTTCTTCTCAAGTCTTACTCTTCGAGGTTTCAGAATGAGCCAGTATCACCACAACATAACTGAGAGATTCAACAGTTTATGTGTCTGCTCCAGCAAACACACTGTTGGTTGGTATTCTTACCATGAGTTTCCTTCTGAAAACACTCTTCTGATGGTCTGAAATTTCCCATGTCCAAAGGTGACATTTTCTGTCACTGGCCAGTGGCAAAACCAGAGGACTTTTGTTTGAAAAATAAGAATATACTTTTTGCATCACAATAAAAAAAGGTCTCTTAATCTTTCAGTAGATGGGAACACAAGTGAAAGGTTTCAGGTATATAGGAGGCAGCTAGGCATGGAGTGGGTTCTCAGTCAGTGGAAGTCCACAGATCTTTCAGGACACTAATTCCTTGGAAAGATAATGGAATGAAAGCTATCCCAAATCTGAGCTAGTTAATAATACACCTAATGCAAATAATAATTTGGCCAACACATTGACTATTAATACTACAAAACATTTTGAGCAAAGCCTGCAGTGTCATATGTGCAGAGCCACAAAAGTAAATAGAAACCTTTGCCTCTAAAGGTACACTTAAAATATTGTAAAACTATTTTATTCTAGTCATAATGACCTCAGCACAGCACATTTCCTCCATTTTAATGACCAGCTGGGGCTTATAGGCCACATCTGCACCTTAGGTCAGATCTTCTCCCACCTGGCCAGTGATCTAGAGGAAGTGTTTCAGTGCTGAAGTTGTTATACCTCAATTATTGTTGACTAGGTAATGCAATGGGGAGAAAACCCAAGTGAAAGGTGGGTTCATGAAAGTAGGAAGAAGAGCACATAAAGCAATGACAGTGAGTCAGCATAACATCTGCAAAGACCAGACTCAGTCATTTACCTCTCTTGATCTAATTGTAAGACCTTCTGATGAAGAATAGAGTAGACTTTACTTTCAGTGTTGTAGCTCTATTTAAACATGGTAGTGAGAGATGAGGGCACTGCAGAGTCATGTGTGGTTTCTCTCCTGGAGGTAAGGTTGACATCACCAGGAAAAAGGACATTTGAAATATAGGTAGAAGAATTGTGAACAAAATTTGAAGAACAGGCTTTATCAGAAAGCCAAAAGCCTCCCAACTTCCATGGCCATCAATATAGAAAAAGACCATCTTATTTTAACAGACGGGTGAAAGCATCTACTGCAACAGTCTACTAACAGTGGCAAAATAGAATAAAAACAGGAAAAAAAATGTAAAGTAGTAGTATATTTTATATAGATATATATACTATATACTACAGTATATATACTATTTCTTTATATACTATATATATACTTCAGTACAAAAAATAAGGATACTGGGGACTAATGTTTGGATGAAATTGAGAATAAGTGAAAACTAGTGAGAATGAATCCTTAAAAGTTCACCAGAAAGAAATCCTAGCAGAGCAGTGGCATTATCACTTGCTGATAATGACACGATTTTGAATTTTAATGATGAAAATTGGTGCTGATTGTATAAACATCAAGATGAAGTGTTTATGTCACAAGCCGGATGCATTTGGAAGTACTACATTAGTAAGTCAGAAGGACACAAAATACTACTTGTAAAAAGAAGTTTTGAAGTTAGTGGACTTCATCTTTTGTAAGAATTCAAGGAGAGCTGTTACAGAATACTGAAGGAGTTTGGAAAACTGAAAGATATCCAGTGTTATGTCACTACTGGAAAAAATATAACTATCAATATTTACTGGCTGTTTAGTTGGATTTGATTAGTTGTATGATACTTTTTGTAGGAAACCTAACTTGCTACTCTTGCAGTGCTTTGAAGAGTGGCATATTTGTGGAAATATTTCTGTGGTTAAAATTTGGGGATAGTAAAATTCTGGCAAAACAGTAAGTGAGAAAGAGGTTCCTGGTCTGTAGAATGAGTGACCTGAAACTGCAGACATCCATCTGGGTCCACCTTGTAATACAGCCAATTCCAAGTGAGATACGAGACAAGCAGAAATGTGGGAGTATGCTTTTTTAAGGAGTTCCAACAAGTGTGCTGATGCTATGGTGAGCGCAACTCAATGCACTTCTGTTTTCATTCTGTGGAAAAGAAAAAATCGAATTGTTGGCTGAATAAACAGAAGAGGTGTGAGGGCAACTAGGCCCTTGTCTCTAGAGGATGAGAGGCAGATATTACACACATAGCTTGTGCCCACATTCTAAAAAGTATGTTGAAAAAATGGAGAGTGTGAGATAAAAAGCCACAAAACTTATTTGAAGCCTGAAGGAATTGTTTCACAGTGGAAGACTTATAGAGCTCCATCCATTTAGCTTATCAAAAAGAAAATTGAGCGGTGGTTTGATTACAGTATGTAAGTGCCTTCACGGGAAGAAAATACAAGGTAGTAAAGGCCTCTTTAATCTAATACAGAAAGAAATAACAAGAACCAATGGCTAAAAGCCAGACAAATTCCAATTGGAAATAAGCCACAGTGAGAATGATTAACTGTTGGAACAAACTACCAAAGGAAATGGTGGATTATCCATCTCCTGATTGCTTCAAATCAAGGCTGGATGCTGTGATAGTTATAACCAAACACAAGGTAGATTTTACTCTAAATCAAGTCACTGAGGGAAACAAAGTTGTTTCAGATATGCAAGAGGTGAAAATAGATGAACTAGTTTCTCATCATGCACTTAAAAAGTCCATTTTGGTTTTATTTTAAATAGAATCTATTCACTGAATTAAAAAAAAAAATAAAATTTTTCCAAAGTAAATTTTTAATGAAAATTCACCATGAAAATCACCTTGCCACCCCAAAGTGAAAAATCCTGTCATAGTTAGTTCTATCTGAGGTCATCTTCACTTCTTTATGCCTCAGTTTCATAACTGCATAATGGTAACCTTTAGACACTATGTAGACATGTCAAATATCCTCAAGTTTCCAAAGGAGCTGGAGTTCCACAGAGAGAAATAAGCAAGATATCAAAGACAAACAGAGTAAACTAAGAAAAATTAGCAGTCAAGCCAAGGTGGTGTCTATAATTTGAAATGTCCTTCAGAACTTGTTAGATTTTTTCAAGTGCCCTGGCCTGCAGGATCATCAGAAATGTCTAAAAGTAAAATTAAGTTTAGCACTTTTACTTCCTCCCTGTTGTAAGGGAACAACTTTTCTTATTCTTTCACTTTGTATTTTTCATACATACTACTGTGTCTAGACTATTTTTATTCCTTTTTAGAGATGCTCATCCCATCTCCATGTACGTAGGCAGTCAGTGTTTCCAGGAAAATGTACAGCCTATTTTGAATCATAGAATCATAGAATCCCAGGTTGGAAGGGACCTCAAAGATCATCTAGTCAAACCTTTTAAGGTAACCTATATATATAGTTTAACTGAGCTGGCCCAGCACCCTGTCAAGCTCAGTCTAGTACAGGGGAATCCACCACTTCCCTTGGGAGGTTATGCCAATCTCTAGTTGTTCTCATGGTGAAAAAATATTCTTCTGGAGTTCAATCAGAACCTCCCCTTGTACCCATCCCCCCATATCTTTTACATGTGACTACATGTAAAAAGGGAGTCTCCATCTTCTTAGCAGCCACCTTTTGTTTTGACTCTGCTGTATCCTATTGTGGGGGGGAGGGGGGGGAGTAGGAAGAAGTAGCTAAGAGCAATACACCCTCTCCTTTTCTTGTGTCCTTTGTTCCATGACACAGAGTCACACATCCTGAAAAGTGTATACACAGACTTTAACTAATTTTGAAGGCAAATTCTGCAACACTTACCTGTTGTGAGCATCTCCTTTGTTTGAAATTGCACCAAACAGTTAAAACTATGGAGTGGCACATGAAAGTCACCTCTTCCTGTACATCCCCATTGCTCAAGAGACCACAGAAGTCAACCTGTACCAGCAGGGAATGATGACTTCTCTACATCCAGCCAAGATGTACTTACTAGCCAATGCATTGTAGGAAGTGTATTCTGGTTCCTCTTTGCACCTCTGTGTTCAGCTGCTTTGAAATACAGTCTGGAGATGGAAGAGTCATGTTACTCATAACACTCATTATACCAAACTGCACAAACACCATGCTCTTCGATCTTGTTTAGACATACAATGTGAGCTACTGCCTGTCCGTGTTAAGGCACTGTGTTAAGAAAATATTCTGGTGCTCCAAGTACTCTTCTAGGGTGTACCTTTCTTTCTGTGGAAGCCTCTAATATTGCCTGGATTAGTAGAAGGTAAAATATTTTGAAAACTTTTCATAGAAAAAAAAATTATGTAAATTGATGTCATCAGATGGAGAAAGATATAAAATAATATACTGTAGAAGTGTTTACCCTCATGGTCTTGAACTAGAGTGAAAGTGAAATCTGTAAACAACATTAAAGCAAAGTAAAACAAAGGCAGAAACAAAGTCTTAAGATGTTTTTATAGGAAAAAGAAGGTCTTACCCCATCTCTTCAAGCATACCACGTATATGGGGCACAGTTTGGAGATGTCACCAGCAAAGCATATATTAGTTTGAAATACCAATGTACCATTTGTACAAGGTGTGCACCTAGGTGGACCTAGCAAAAAGGAGTGGAGAGTAGGAAAAGAAAGCCAAAGTTAATTACCTGAGTACTACCTCTTTTTTTCTAAAGCACAGTGAAAACTATGGACATTCAACCTTAAGCCTTAACATATAAGCCAAAGCATTAATTCAGGAACTCTGGTCATTTGAGAGGCATCAATCTGATCCAAGAAAAAGTGACTTGAGTGTAGAGCACGATGACTGAACATGATGGGAATAACCTTGCTTCTTTCAGTCAGGGGTATAAGCACGTTGCTTAGATTAAGAATCATCTAGATTTTTCAGGATGTGCATGCACAAGTATAGAGTTAGATTTTTCAAGGGCTCTATGTCCCATTTAACGACCACAGGCTTAGCAATTATGGCAGAACACAGGTCCTTCTGACTGTTCAGCAGAATAGAGGCAGGAGGCATAAGGTTTATTTTCCAGTACTGCTATAGTACCTATAAGTATATTCTTTAAAGTTAGGTCATACGTCTACTCGTAAGAACCCTGACAAAAATACTAAAGTAATTATTTCTTTAAATAATGAAAGTTGAACTTCTTCTCTACACTTGCAATGGCTATCAAGTGAGCATAGGGAAACTGGACTAAACTCTCTGTCTTTCCTAAGGATGAAAAGGTCCTTGAAGTAGAGCTGCCAACACTTGCCCTCAGATGCAATGACCTCCTTCTCTTTTTTTCCTCTCTTAACAGTAGGAATTAATGAAACTTTTCACATCGGGACAAGAGGAGGGATGAAGAGGGAAAGTCTGTCCTATGTCATTAGAATTGTGATTGTACATGTCACTAAAGACATCGGTGGTTTAAGACTGTACATATGATTTTATGAGAAAATGAAGTTATCATCTCTAAACACATTCAAACATACTCTTGCTTTGACATTTATTTTTAACTAGCCAGGAAAGTCTGCACTCTTCTTGAGGTCAACAAGAAAATAGCTGTCACTGGAAGAGAACATTTTTGTTATTACACTGAATAGAATGAGTTGTATATTAAACAAGACACAGTGAGACTGAATCCATCTTCTCCCAGAGCTGAAAATTTAGTAGGCTCTGCCTTCCTTTTTTCCATTAGAGTTATGTATCAATTGCATTCAATAAAATGTCCTTTTAGAATTACTGAAAATACATAAGGGGAAAGTGTTGCTTATTACTAATTATTTTAACTGGTAATTCTTGTTGAGATGAAAGCTTTAATTTCTATGAGAGTTCTAGAAGTCAGGTGAGATTGTCAGCAGGCAATCAATCACAATTACATTTAATCACAAAATTCAAAAGTCACAGCAGTTTAAAGTATGTTTAAACACATGCAGGTGATACCCTGAAACGATTTCATTTTTCATAGTACAAATAGGAGGGGAAAGTAGGCTTATTTACTTTAAACAGGATTACTTATTATAGTGATGAAAATTAAGAGTCTGGATAAGCAAGGAACCCTGATTCCAGTAACAGGTTTGCTGATAAATCTTCAGAGAAAGTAGGTACCCTGAGAGACTTCCTGCAGTGACAGAAAGGATGCACTTCAAACTTGGACCCAGTTAGTCTACTGTAGACTTAGGAATAAGACCAGGTGATTAGTGTGGCTGATAAAAATCAAACCACACAAAGGGCATTTTAGCTTCATTTTTCCCTCCCCAAAAGGAATTTTAATGCATTTTACCCTATAGCTGACCAGTATTCATTCCCTGCCTGAAAACCACATTCCCTGCTCCTGCCCAGGGATCACATCATCTGCTCATGGGTTGGACATGTGAGGAGTGTAAAGCAGGGAGGAAGCTCTCAGTCTGCTTACTGAAGTTATTTTATCTGCAGAAATAAGACAATTGCTGAAGGAAGCCAGCTGAGGTGCTTTTTACAACAGTATCCTACTAGCAGGCCCAGCACTCTCATTTCTTTCATCAGTCTATCTTAATGGTAAAGGAAGAATTGTATATTCTATGTATGAAGAGCTCCTAGTTTGGCGAAAGGCACCAAAGATGGAGAACCTAATACATTTCTGCAGTCTGCATGGTCCACAGAAGCATTTTAACAAAGTCCACCGCTTCATGGGTGAGCTGTATTTAAACATTGACCTGAGTTTGAGAGGAAAATTGATTCCCTGCTCTGAAAGTCACCTGGGAGGTGGGAGAGATGGGTAGCAATGAAGGTCTGGTTATTTGGACAAACTGAATTCACACTGACAATGAAGACTGAGAATAAATCCTCAAAACCTCATGATTATGGCAATTTTCTGTAGGATCAGGCATTTTAGGCAGAGGTAGGGGCTAAACCATGGTCTACCACGTTCTCCTTGAACTTGCCAGGTAGTCAGGTGCTGGATCAGAGAAGATGGTACTAACACCTCCAGTAAGGAGTCCAGCACATTAGGAGCCTAAAGCTAATTCCTATAATATGTAATGAATTCAGTTACTGCCAAACTGAAGATCTGGACAATAAATTCAGTATTTTCCTGTGAATTTTTCTTCTAAAATGCAATGCTCTGAAATATCCATGTGGAAGAAATAAAAAGAAATGCAAGTAGAGAATCAAGTTTCTTTTTTTTTTCCAAATAATTCTTCACTCTGGTCGCTAAAATATAGAAACAGTCACTGTCCACTACACATTCTGGTTCTTATCTATTGTAAGGAAGAATTTTGATTGTAACTACCCCTGTTTTGATTGTAACTACCCCTGTGTGTGTATACAAAAGACTGTATATTTTTAACACTTTGAAGTAATTTCTGTTACAAGAAGACTTACTCAAAGGCACCTACCTAACAAAATGTCTGTTAAGGTATAAATTGTGATAAAATTTCTGAGATTTAGATAAAGCTTAGGTGTAGTTAAATGAATTCACATGACTGTAAAGTATTTTCATGTGAGCTTAATTTATCTGAAGTTTTCAGGTTAAGATAGTTGCTTAAGCATGATTTATAAAGTAGGATTTCAATAAACAAATTACTTCTGCAAAAGATGTGAGAGCTTCTTTGTCACTGAGATTCTTAGAATCGAAATTACTCTTGAGACTTGAACATGCTTTCTTTAAAGGGAATGACAATGCCCACTGACTGTAAAAGGGTAGGAACTTTGATGCATTATTTACTGAGTGAGATATTATGGGATAATATTATACAGCAGGTCAGAAGAAATTATCACAATGACTTTTTTTGGCCATAAAAATCTATGAAGAGTGACAAAGCACTGGCCTAACACTGCTTCTCCTACCGGTGTCAATAGCAGAGGAGTGAGGCCAAAGTGGAACATGTCTGAATTACTACTTTATTAAAGCATAATTTAACAAAATTGAATTGACCCACAAGTAATACATTAGGTAGAACAAGTAATGTAAAAGAACCACAGCAATGAGAAGAAAGTGTCTGGGTTCAATTGCTAGAAGCAAGATGGTCAACTTTGAAAGTTTATGCTCTTCAATCAGATACAGAGGCAACTGGGACAGTAAGTGGCTAGACAGAATAGAGGCCGTAAGAGAGGGAGATACCTTGGTGCTGTGGCTCAGATGAACTCTATCTAAGCACTTGAATTAGGTGCCCAAATTGAGAGTCCATTTGCCACAGACTCCTCCTGCAGCCAGTGAACAAAGAGAGATGGGTATTTCCTATAGGCAATAATTGTTTTCCAATGTGAATCTTTCTCTATGGTCACAAGTTAGGGAAATTAGTTTTGTTTTCCTGGTGCCTCAGTTAAGTGTCTACTTTCGGATAGGATTAATCCAGGGTTAGTTGTCAAGGCATAATACACAGCACCCAGGAGAACAGTAAAACATGTCACTGTCCCTGCAGTTATTAGACACTAATCTCAAAAAGAGAAAAATCTGTTCTTAGAAACCCCATGTTTTCTGTCTGATCAATGGTAGTAGCTGAACTGACACCTACTGGATCACTGATAGAGTAGACAATACCTACATTTTAAGCTCCTGAAAATAATCTGAAGTCACGCGAATGTAAAGCAATATTGGCTGAAACTGTTTTCAGGAGGATTTGGACACCTACTTTGAAAAACCTCCCTACCATCTGCCCAAGAATGTTAAAAGTTTTTTGTAAGTATCTCCATAGTTTTAAAAATCTGTGAAGGGGAGATGCTGGCATACAGTGAGCTTATGAAGGCTTAAACATATAAATGAGACAAAAGTTATAAGAAGACAAAGAATTACTATTTGTATTCTCATTATCCCCATTCTCTAGACAGATCTGAAGCACATAAAACTGGGGAAGACAAGGTGCATCACTGTTGTTGAGTTATTCTTGTCCTCTGCTATGTTTTGACCCAGTCTCATGCTCTTTCTCAGTGTGCATAGGTCCCATTAGGCTTCTAAGTATGCATAGTGGATACAAACTGAGCACATTACTTAATTTTTCAGCCTTCTACTTTCTCTTGCAGTATAGCAGGTAACTGCCAGCAGAGCTCGTAACACACCTCTGGTTTGAACCCTGCAATCTACATACTTACATCCCTGAGCACAGGATTTTGTAAGCCTGGGAATATGTCTAGCTACATCAACCCATCTGAATCTAAGATTCTTTCAAAGCCACATTGAGAGAAAGCATAATTTCTTACAATTGAGCTACTTTTACAGTCTATAATGGCTGAGCATGAGATCTTAATTTATAGTCTCACTGAGGTGAAGCTCCTCACACTTGGTATTGTGTGCATGCAAAGTAAAAGAGAATCCAAAGAGTTTATAAACATATACACAAGTCAGACAGAGGAAGCATTGTTATCACTAACGACATACATGTCCACAGGCTGCCAACAGTATTTGTTTGTTTCTCATGTATAATCTCTAAGGAAGAACTGAAGGATGCCAGTGAGAAGGTAAACTGAAGAATGTATCTTGTTCTGGCATTCATAATGAAGAAAAGCTCAAATCATGAACTGTTAGGTAAATACCCCATGAAAAGGTGTAAACCTGAACTTTGTTAGATGTGTAGCATTTCTGTACTTCAGTATTGCTTCATATATCATTGCAACAGCTTTAATTTAGGCAATAATTTGGTGTCACCGTGCAAACAAGGGTTTGAAGGTATGTATATTTGGAAAACAACAACTAGACAAAGACTTTTTTTTTTTTTTTTCTAGCTTAATAACTCTGCAGTTGTGATTTGAGTTTGAAATGATTATGACCTCACTTTTATTAAAGCTGGTGATACTACCTCTAGGTTCAAATGGAGGGTGATTACAATAATGTGAAGGGATTCTCATGTCTAATCTGTGATATTGAGAAAGCAGAGAAACAGCCTACTGATTTAACTAGTGTTTAATTAGACTTCTAGACCATTATCTGAGAAGCTGTTGAGAAGCTTATCATAAGACAATAGTTTCACTTTAAAGGGACAATTATATTTTCTGAGATGGTGGGATAGGACAGGAAGGAGTGGAATATATACGTATACATTGTGCTCTGGTTTAGTGAAGATGATTTCTTTATGTTCCTTAGCTTTACATGGAGGGTTAAGTTTGATCAAGCAACAGAATTCCCAAGAAAAAGTATCACGTTTCACTGAGTTCTGTAACAAAGACATGCATAAAGCATCTCATGATTTTTATGTCGCAGCATAAATCAACTAAGTTTATTCATAACCACACTGAACACTATGATAGGAGGCTTGTATGGTTTGGGGATTTGTTATTTGCATGTTACTTAAACACTTCATAAAATGACTATAGTATCTGTTCACTGTGTATATTTTCTGAATTACTTATTGGAAGATAATGGGTTTCTTTTTTTCTCCAATCTCTGTTATTTACACATAAGTTGGGATATTTAAAGAACTCTCAGCAAATACCTTATTTTGATCCCTATTCTTATTAGATCCTGGTTTTCCATTAATCATTCTGCATTGAAAACAACATATTAATAGGGTGCCTCTCTTCTCTTTGATCAGTGACTCTTGAAATCAAAATAATGTGGAAACCTGATCTAATTTTAAGTCCAGAATTACAATTCTTAATAGGTTCCTCATAAAATGAATTTGTCACTCTGCACTGGGAGGACTGTGCTGGACATGGCATAAATGTATATATAAAAGTGCTTATGCTATGGCAAAACTTAAATTTAAGTTATAGAATAGTGCTATAAAGTTTCAGCCAAAGACTTCAAAACCAGTACAGTTCAACTAAATAGTTTTTAATGTTTCTAAATGGGAAATAATATAATCTATTCCTTCACTGCTATGTAAAGGCATTTCAGAACATTGATAACCTTTTAGTGAAAATAAGGACTTCCAGTAAACACCTTCTTGATGTTCATAAACTGTTCACCAAATTTCAAGTCCTTGAGAAGTTGGGTAGGTGTATTATTCTTTTTCACTTGCTAACTAGGTGAAAACTGCAAATTATGATCAAACTCCAGACGCGTAAAAAGCAGAAATAAACCAACAGACACTTCAGAAGGCCTGAATAACACAAGGAAGATAAGCTTAATCCTAACATAGAGATGAAATGATGTGGGGGGCTGGACAATCCCACTGAGTAGATGTCTATATATAGGTACAAGAACAAGGGATATAAATGGAAGGATCTTGAGGTTTTCTTAAGTGGTCAAAATATTAGTAAATTGGAGTGTTGGTGGTTGGTTTGGGTTTTTTTCTCATGACTCATCTCTAACTATGGAAGACTATAATTTGTTCAGAAAGGATAAGGTACGGAAAAAGTATCCATAATGTGGACTGAAAGAGTTGCTGAAAGTCTGGTGGCAGTGACTACAAAGGGGAAGAAAAGTGTGCTGCTGGGACAAGGGATACAGAACACTGGACAAAGTGTTTTGTGAGTATCAGCCAGAGTGAGATCCAAGACTCTGGCTGCAGTGTTAAGTATGTATTTCAACTACCCGTGTTACTGTCAGGAAAAGAGATAATGGGTAAGACAACTTTGTTCCATTGGTGATAGGTTTTTTTTTAATTCAGAAGGAGAAAGCATTTGGAGGGAAAGATCTTTTAATGATGATTCTAAATGATGGGGAAAAAATTGTCAATAATATGAAGAAGAAAGATGAAATAGGCAGGAGAGGCCATGAAATGGTCTCTGTGATTAGAAGAAAATTATGAACAGATATAAGTAAAATAAAAAGTATTATTTTAAAGAATACCAATTTAAAAACTTGGAGAATTTATAATGATACTTTAAGATAGCAGAGCAGAAAAAAATTAACACAACCATATCAGTGACAAATATATAGTGGAAAGGAATAACAAAAAAAATGCAAAACCCACCAGCTTAGCTAAAACTTCATTGACTTGAAATATAGGAATGAAGCAAACTGAAAGGACAGATTACTACAGAGTTGAATCAGATCATCAGCAAAGGGTCTTCAGACTGAAACAGGTAAAGCACAAACTAATGAGAATTTAGGCTACTGTATCATATTTCTCAAGCTGATGAAAAGGTAGGCAGGCTACTGTGAAGAAGAGCGGCCCTTCTCTCCCTAGCCCTGATTATGTTCTTCTGCCACTCCTCTTGGTGAGGTCTGGTAATGGTGATGCTACAAGTGAGTCAGCTCATGACTGGAGAAAGTAACCCTAATGTTCCAAAAGAAAAAGGGGAGTTCTGTCAGATCAATACACTGATCTGACTTGCCATGCAGTTGACAGATCTAACTCTGGAGATACATTTGGATAAGGACCAGGTGCTGGGACTGACCTTTTTAGTAACAGCTCACACTTGGACTGAATCAAATTAACATGAAATGAAAATTTTATTTAAGTTTGACCTTTCAAATCAACTATGTTTAAAAAAAATATTGTCCTTGGGCACCTCACAAAGAGGTGGAAATACTCTCCATGGAGACAGGGCACTATCACGAGAACTTACTGATAAGCGATGAGACTCCAAATTGGAGCAGAGCTACTGGGATGCAGAGGAAGGAGGTGACAGAGGGGAGGAAAGGGAAGACATGAAATTACATAGTATCAGAGTAAGGAACCAAACAATGTGCAAAAAGAAGAAATGGAAAAGGAAAAAAGGAGGCTGTCCTCTGTGAAGAGGCAGCAGACATTCAAATGTGGAAGAATCAACAAATGTCCTATGTCTGGACTTCAACGTAGCTTTGGACACTGACTCAAGTGATAATTTTATCATAAAACTAGAAGAGTTAATTTTGCACTCTTAGGAAACCCCTGTGAAAACCATGACGATTTCCAATATTGACTATGATCTATTGCTATTTAAGGCTTTGTAAACATGTTTGAGTCACACAATAAGGAAGCTCAAACTGTTAACCTAGGAGCAAAAGTAAAAAATGTGACAAGCTAATTTAGACCTTCTTTCTCTAAGATCTCTTTGTGAAATAAACAGAAGCACAGCTAATGTTTGAAAATGGAAGGATTAATCCATAAAATAATATCCCTCTTTTATTAATTTGTACCCTTTCATAAAAACAGAAGAAGAAAGAAGCCATGCCTGAACAACATTTTTATAACAAAGAAATCATTTTAGTACCTGGATATATTTATTTACTAAAAGTGTAAATTAGAAAACAACCAAAGGTTAAACCCAAAGTTGCAGCCAGACCCAAGGTATTCCAAATGTGCCTGTTTAATATGCACTGCAGATTAACAGTTATTACACATTGATTCTAGCTGTACTTTTTAGAGGAGATGGAGGAGGAGGCAAGACACTGAGATAAAAAATACAGTCTTTGTTTCAAAAACAAAAATGAGATTGTAAAATGGAAAACACGAAAGTGGAAGAGAATCACTAATAACTATATTCTTTATCTTCAAAAAAAATCAACAAAATCTTGCTTCACTGTATGTTCCAGTGTACTACAGGCAGGCATTATTCAGCCCCTTTCTGAATGTTGGCAGGCGAGTTTGCTTTCCCAAGTCTGTGAAATTCTAAAATATAATGAAAATGCAGCTACCGTACTTTCTAAGCTCTTGGTAGATATTTTCACTTACTTTGTCATTTTCAGGGGGGAAACAATGGTGGCATCTGTGCCCTGGTGCTAAGTGCTCATTTGCATGCAGAGGCAGAGAGATATCCGTTTATTATCAATTTTATGCATTACTTCATTTCATGGTGTTAAAACAATTACATTCAAAGGGTTCAGCAGTCCACAGCCAAGCTATTCAGGGCTCCAGCAGCATCATATAATAACATTATTCAGGGAGAGACACATACATCATAGTTTACTGACTTAGAAGTAAAAAAACAGAGGCAGAGGGAGAGAGAAGCAACTCCTATAGAGCTGGATACAGAATGTGTAAAACATTGGAGATACTACAATAAGCAGAGAAACTCAGGGCAGATGGACATGAAATTTATTAACTTCTGAATCACTTTCTAAGAAAGTTGGGCAGGTTTTTTTGCACACAACAGTTCTACCAAATTCTGTGCCACATATGCTCTCAATGTCTTTTATACAACACTCTTCATCTCCCGTACTGCAAAGCTCCACTTGAGCAAAAAAGCAGAGACTGTGCACCTCCCCTCGAAGATCTCAGAACACATACCTTGGAATAGCAAACAAATGTTTTGGTCTGAAGAGACTTCTGTGCTCAGAATGCTCTCTATATGCAGTGGATTTGCAATCTGATTATCTAGTTACTTCTGTTAAGGCTCTGCCAAACCTCCCATGAGGCATTTACATTTGTCCATCAATTTGCGTTAGCTAAAACAGCTGTCCACGCAAAGGACTTCAAGGTTTTAAAACGAGAAGCTACCCTCCAACACCAGTCAGCTCTTCAAAATCCAACAAATCCTCAGTAGTGGACAAAATTTTAAAAAGTTAATCCACCTTTAGGGTTTCCCTTATTGAGTTTGGTGAGATCTATTTCAGCAGAAAACAAATAAACTACTTAATTGAGCATTTGCTGAAATTTTTAAAAGTGCAAGAGAAAAAAAGCAAACCAAAGAACTTACAGTAACACTTCACTGCCAGAGGAAAATAGAATCAGTGCTGCCCCTACAAAACAAAAAAGCAATTGCCAACTTTTAGATTTTTATTTCTATAATCATTTACCTTCAAAAAGGTGACTTCTGTGAAGTACAAGAGAAGAAAAGCCTTTTTTATCAACAGAGTGGACTAATGAAATTAGGAACTGGAAGAGGAGTTTTATTATCTAGGCTATCACAGGCAACTGTTTGTTCAGGTGCTTAGAAATTTCCCATCAGTTCTGGCTAGGGAGAGTTGATAGGCACACAGATAAGATATGGGTCTGTTCAAGTCATGGAGAAATGAAAGTTCTGAAGAAACTAGCTTGTCAGCTGGGAAAACCAGCTGCTTCCTGCTAAGGACTGCAGAGGAAAAAAGTCTGTAACAGTTCTCCAGCTATGGGCCACTCTCAAAAGCATGGGGGAAAGTATATTCTGGGCTGTGGCAGGGCCAGAGTGCTGACAAAAGCAAAGGACAGAACATAGCTGAGGTGGCAATAGGTCTAATGCATGGAGTGGTAGTGAGGACCCACCACTGCTGGAGCTGGAGAGACAGGCCATTGTCTTTCAGTCTTTCCTTATGGGATCATCCAGTGTATCAATGCCTCAGAGGAGAGTCAAAGGTGGTAGATTCCTCAGTGGCTACAGGCAGGTTTCCTCTGTTTCTACTATGAATATCTCAACAGCCAGTACTTCCTTCTGAGCTATCTGGCCCTGCCCCTGCCACAGCCACCTTCTGGCATTAAAGTGATCAGTGTGACAAGAGCAGCCCATCTGTGCCACATTTGCATGGTCTTCAAAAGCCATCTCAGAAGCAAGATAAATGCTCAATAAACTGGCCTACGTTGAATCCTCATTAGGCTGCTAGCGATGTCTTGTCTACCCAGACTAGAGCTAGCGCGGCTATCTTGAAACTCCACTGCAGTCACAACATTTACCTTGAGGGCAAGGAGAATGCTGACTCCTGGTTTTAGTAGGCTATACAAATGAAACAACTTTGAGAACTCAAAAACTGGGTCTGAGTTTTATGACAGTAGTTCCTATCTGATTTCCCTCTGCAGGGCACGTGAGCCACAGCTCTGTGGCAATGCCTCGGTACCAGCTGCTGCTCAGTGGCAAGCTTCAGGGATCTAGGCATGTAGAATTTTGTGGTAGGCATCCTGCTGTTGCTTAGAGTGGAAGACAGTCTCACACACACCGCATCCTTCAGTCAAAAAGTGGATGTCAGCGCAAATCATAATAATTCCCCTATCACTTTGCTTTTCCTGTTTTCACTATACGGTTTATTTATTATAGTCTTCACTATATGGTTTATTTTCTTCAGAGAAGGGACTGTCTTTACATTATCATGCCCACATGATGAAGTCCTGATAACTGACCATGGTTCTCAAGATACAAACATTACCCTAACAATAAAGCCATTAAGATCTAACTAATGACTAAATGTGTTCAGTTTTGAGCACTTCAGTACGAAAAAGACATCGAGGTGCTCAAGTGGGTCCAGAGTAGAGCAACTATGCTAGCGAAGGGCCAGTCCTATGAGTAGCAGCCGAGGGAACTGGGGCTATTTAGTCCAAAGAAAAGGAGACTGAGGGGAGACCTTATTGCTCTCTACAGCTCCCTAAAAGGAGGTTGTAGAGAGGCAGGCATTGGTCTCTTCTCACAATTAACCAGTGACAGAAGAAGAGGGAATAGTCTCAAGCTGCACCACGGGAGGTTTAGACTGGACATCAGGAAAACTTTTTTCAGTGAAAGTGTTGTCAGGCACTGGAACAGGCTGCCCAGGGAGGTGGTTGAGTCACTGTCCCTAGATGTGATTAAAAGCCACATAAATGTGGTGTTTTCGGGATATGGCTTAGTGGTGGACTTGGTAGAGTAGGGTTCATGATTGGACTCAATGATCTTAAAGGTCTTTTCCAACCTAGATGACTCTATGATTCTATTCTATGATAATAATTGGCCTTTGAAATAAACCTAGTTTATTATATAGTTATCCATTGGAAGGGAGACAGAAACATAACTAACAGTAAGAGGTCCTGGTATGTGGATGACAACTGCAGAGACATGAAAAAAAATAGCCCAGCAAAACATTAATGTATTAGACAATGGGGATATGTGTGTGGAGCTGTAAAGACAGCAAAAAATAAAAGAAAGCCTGGTGGGAAAATAAGGTCTAGCTTACTGGAAGAATGCAGATTTGCAGACTTGGTTTTAACTTTCTTCTTATGTCTCATTAAAAAATATTTTTAAAGCCCTATTTTATATTATTATTATTAACATAGTCTCCTCTTTTTTTAACAAAACACATCCCCATGTACAGAGTTAAAGATCAGCATTCTTAGGGTTCAGTGTTGCCTTTCCTTCTTAACACAAAGAATATAACAATTACTCAGTTTACAATTGCTAATATTAATCATAGAATCATAGAATGGTAGGGGTTAGAAGGGATCTCTGCAGATCATCCAGTCCAACCCCCCTGCCAGAGCAGGGTCACCCAGGGCAGGCTACACAGGAACAGATCCAGGTGGGTTTGAAAGTCTCCAGAGAAGGAGATTCCACAACCTCTCTGGGCAGCCTGGGCCAGGCTCTGTCACCCTCACAGTGAAGAAATTTTTCCTCATCTTGAGGTGGAACTACCTGTGTTTAACCTTCATACCATAACCTGTTATCCTATCACAGGGCACCACTGAAAAGAGCCTGGCCCCTTCTACTTGACACCCACCCTTCAGATATTTGTAAACA
>WUAM01000377.1:804546-815814 GCA_024336885.1 Actenoides hombroni | reverse complement strand
TCTTCATAATAAAAAAAAGCACCTCAAATCATGAAGCGAGCGTAGGAAGTGGCGGGGTCCGGGGGGGAGGAAGGGGGGGAGGGTGGGGGGGGGGGGGGGGGGGGGGGGGGGCAAGTGTTGAAGAGGCATCTGTCCCTATGAATGAAGGCTGGAAGGGTTAAAATTGACCATTTTTCTCCTGGCAAAGGTTTGGTTAAAAATGTCACTATTATTTTTCCTTAAAGGAAAAGACTAGGAAAATTTTGCACCTGAATTATTTTTTGTGCAGGCATTCTGCTGTTGTTAAAGTGAAAAAACCACAAAGCTAGAGCCTTAACCAGTGCAGTGTAGCGCAGTCTCCCTGCCACTGTGTTGGCACTGGTAAGGAAATGGGCTATAGTCTTGTTCTCACTGGTGAAGTTCTTCCACTAAAGACAGCATCAGCTCATACTGACTGGCAAGCCTAACAACAACCCCATCCTTCTGTGGATGAATGTCCTAAAGAGGAAAGAAATACCTTTGTGATCTGCACAAAAGATACCACCAGACAGCTCTCAGTGATATTTTTATAATCATTATTTTTAGCATGTATTTTTGCTGAAGTGGAGGTCCAAATCAGAATGGATCAAACCAGTGGTCCAAACCGCAGCTATTGGAGCATGAAGACCTCTGGCTTCCAAAGAAGCACATTGGTGTTTTCCTGATTTCTGATTATTTACGATATTGAGCTGTTGCATCTGACAGGGCACAGTAAACCTTTAGCCTGAGACACATTGGTGCTAAGAAGATTGCCTATATAATATTTGCTTAAAAACTGCCACAAAACTATAAGCATAGTGCTGATACCTCAGGAAGACTAACTATGCAAAAAGCCACTTGATCTGGCATAGGAGTGAGTCTTTAGTCCTGTTTACACGTAGCTGACCTAGGGTTAGAAGCATAAAAATGCTGAGGAACAGCAGAGAGATGAAATATGCTTTCTTGTCCCAGGCTGCTGAACTGCACAAGGACAAGGTTTCAGTGCCCAGCCGTTTAGGCTGACTGGTATTTTGCCTTTGAGTTTGCACTTTTGGAAATGCAGCAAGAGATAAAGAGAGAACTGTGAAGAGGCCTTGTGGGGCTAATATAGTTTTCCTTTATTTCTTTCTCAGAGATGGTTTTAGAAGAAATTAAAAAGGATATTTGCCTAAAGGCAGACACAAGGCACAGGAAATTTAATCCTGCACGGCTAAAGTTTGGCCAAATTATGAGCATCTGATAACAAGGTCTTTTATATATAATGCAAAGGATTTGGCAACTTCAGCTATCAGCAGAGGAATACAGAAGTTGGGGACATCATATTTGTTGCTGGTTTATGACAGGCAGCAGCCAATCAAACCACAGGATTTTCACAATATATACTGACAGCTAACAACAGCCCAGCTCATTAGAGCCCCTCTGACAGAAGAGAGCATCAACCCCGTAATTGAGAAATAAGTGCATCACTCCAAGTCAGTAGTCCCTGCACTCTGTTGAGCTGAAGCAATTTCATCTCAGTATAATAAGGCACGAAGCCTAACATCATGTACACTAATAAAAAATACTATCTTTTTATAATGTGATCAAATTTGAGTTCCTGTTGGGGCAATAACCTGGAGTTTCCTGATATCTCTGTATTTAAAACCTCAATTATAGCTCTGCGTTCTGCACAGTTTTGCCTTGAATACATAACAGATGTTTATATTGAGATGAATGCTTTGTGGACCCAGAACTGTCATCAGACCTCTCATAATCACATTTTCACCTATGCATATGGCGTACACCTGTGGCTTGTTGGAATTGTACTCAATTGCAATGTGGGAGGTTTAAAGACAGCACTTTATTTTTATTCTTTTGTAGTATTTTTCATTCACATTCTGTTATAATTTTTAATGGCTTTTTTTTTGGTCTTTAGTATGTAAAGTAAGTGCAGAAATACAAGAACAAGAAAGGTTCTTTGAAAGCTGCACATGCCTCAGTGTTTTGTATCGAATAATACACATTTTGGTTAGTAATATAGTACATAATAAAAATATAATTTCAATATAGGCAACATTTGAATGTTCTGAGGAAATGCCACAGAACAGTGGAAGATTTCTCTGCTAAAGATATACAGGATATTAAGAAAACCAGCCTAGAATACAAAGTAGAAGTATATCATATACATGTGGATTTTGACGTTTATCTATTTTTGTAAAGCAAATACACCTTGAAATGTAATGCCAGGAAAGGGTCAGGATTTACTTTTCATTCCCCATATACACATACGTATACTTACCTGTGAAAGGTCTGCTGTATTTTCTGTATTTCAACAGTGGTTTGCACACACCAAAACCACCTGACATTAGAACGACAAGGTGTGGGATTTAGACAGCTGTAGCCCACCAGCTCTGCCCTCATGAAGGTGAAACACAGGATGTTTTGGAGAACTGGATCTGTATTATTGCAGAACTTAGTATGAAATACAGAGCAATTGCTGGGATGTGGGTATTTGCCTCTGAAGACCAGTCTCATACAAAAAAGGCTTGATGCACAAAGAAACCAGTTAGTCCTAATGGGGCAAAAGGACCATCATAGGCTTTAACACAAGGATGGCCTTTTTTTGTTGCCTGCTTTTGTTATCAAGTACCTGTTTTATTGAGTATCAGCTCTCTGCTTAGTATAGTCAGCTGAAGGAGGAGTAATCAAAATGAAGAAAATGGAGTAGGAGAAGACAAATACAAAAAGAGGTGGTGAAAGTCTCCTAATTCCCAACAGGCAGCTTCACTAAGGCCTTTGCATGAGGACATGGAGAATGTGGAGGACAGCCTGCTAAAGAAAAATAGTGAAATCCCAAAGGGTTCTTGCTATGAATTTCAAATCTGAGTCCTGTGATTTTGCATTCATGGCCTTACTATTGGCTTAACCCAACACCTAATGAAGCTGATAGGACTCCTTCCTCCAAAGTCAATGGGTCAGCAACTAGTGCTCGAATGAAGAAGTTTTGAATCCCTGTGCAACTGTAGATAAGAGCAATTAAGAGTACTTTCTTTGGTTTGCAATTCCAATAGACAAATCCTTCTTTGAATTAATTAAAATCCCAATGAAGAATCTAAGGTTGCCCATCTTATCTAGTCCCTTTGCATAAAGTCAGTATTAAATTATTTACAGGCTAGAATGAATGGCAAGTTCTTCAAAATATTCTACATTGTAGGATTGTAATGTCAAAATTTCACAGTCCGTACAATGAAGAAACACTTGGGAAACTTGAATAATAAGGATTACACTTTTTTTTTTTTTTCTCATATGCTCATTTGAATCAAACTACATCAAACTACAGTACAATTATACATGGAATAAAATCAACAGTGAAATAATGGGTAAGAAAGATATGCTATAAACTTAGTATTAGCCTTAGTAGGTTTCCAAACCTTTTCTGCAACAGGATTTTCCAGTGTGTACAAGCAAGATGTAACTTTCTCTGAACTGTAAGAAATGCATCTCTGTAAGTCAAATAGGTTCAAAAGTATTTTAAAAGTTTTAAAAGATTATGCTCTGTGGCTTGTTTGTCAAGATCAGCTCACAAATTGCTTTCCGTGCTCCTAGGCTTCCTTTGTGCACAGACAGTTGAGGAAAACAAAAAACCCTAAAACCCACTCCCCCAACATTTATTAAAGCCATGTCTTTAAAAAGGAAATATAACAATGATGTCTAGCAGGGTTTTATATGTAGTTTTATATGGAAGAGCAAAATTGGCCTATCCCTAGAGGCATAACAAAATTTGATATGCTCAAGCTTTTTTCTGCTGGTGCTTATCTTTTTGGTATTTAATTTGCAACTTGTTAACCATTACACATGCTGTTTGCCATCTTCTTTTTTTTTCATATACACTCAAATTAAATTTTTTCTCTTTTTACTATCAGAAACATGGAAAAGAAAGAAATTGTTATAAAATCTTCTGTCACTTACAAGCCTGAACCTCAGACTTAAGATGAGCAAAGGACTTATGATAGACAATAAGAGATTCCAAGCATCCGCTTCTAACATAAACAAGAATTAAAGTCCATAGCTGGATTCCAGTTTTAAACTCAGAGGAAATTTGAGGACGGTTGTATGCAACACTTTCAGCATTCAGTGGAAACTGCTCTCTGAGATACTGACACATACACAGCCTTGTAAGCGAAACAGGGTTTTTAATAAATTGTTTCAGTAATAAGTAGGATCTTAGGACACGTTCTGAGATTTTTGGAATAGTATATCACATAAGTAAAGATGTGACAGTGTTAGAAAAGTACTGGGAAGAACCTTGAAAAGAAAACCATTTAGTATCTCTAAAAGAAAAGCAGAAAAGGCAACAACTTTGGAGTGTGACCTTTTGCAGGGGTTGCTAAATGAACATTGTATATGAATGAGTAGCAAAGGGAAGTCTTCTGATGCAAGCTACTGATTATTTTGCTTTGCCAATTTCCCAGTTAGTGATCTCTTTAATGGTTAATGGTCTCCATCCGATTGGCAACTCCTGAAACTTAGGAAGCACAACAGCCTCTTAGAAAGTGGATAGCCTCTAGTTTTGAGCAGTTTTCTTACTTGATTTTCCAGTGGTTCATTAGATATATGCCTGCATGTAGATGTACACAGCTTCTTCAAGGCACTACCACTATATACAGTGTAACCATTGCTGCTTTGGGTACCTCACTTTTGCAGCAAAAAATCTTCTCCAAGAGGTCACAGAAGAGTAGTATTATTTAATTTCAGTAACACACTGATTTCTTGGTATCTCCCTTCATTAACTTCATTTTTTTTGTGGCCACTGCTACTTAAAAAACACTATGCTAGATGGGTTTATTAGAGGATATTGCTATAGGATGTGTGCTGTAAGGGTCACCTCTAAGCTAGCAAAGTTACACTCATACATTCTTAAAAGAGTGATTATTGGAGTAAATAATAATTTCTATTATCAACCTACACAAATGTTTTTCAGTGTGAGATGCAGAATTGTTTTAATGTTAAATAAATCCACCCTCTTAAAGACCTAAAGGTCATAGAATATATAAAGAGATGGAAGCAATAATTATTTATCATCTGTCATATTAACTTATTTTCTTCTTAAGGTCATTATTTTATTTTTATAATAAAAGATGTTAATATTATATTATGACGTAATAATCTCATATATAATAACTTGGAATTAAAACCTCATTGCATCTAAAGGGGCCAAGAAAATCTGAACTTCTGTTGCAGTTCATTATCATTAAGCAGCTATCTAAAAGGAAAATTAATACCCAGACTGACTTAAGTTTGTGGTATCTCAGCTAGTCACTTTGGGATAACATCTTCCCAAATGATGATCACAAGTCTACATTGGGAGAGGAGTGGCTGGAGAGCAGCCCTGCAGAAAGGGATCTGGGGGTGCTGGTTGGCAGCAGGCTCCACAGGAGTCAGCAGTGTGCCCTGGCATCCAGGAGGGTCACCCACATCTGGGGTGCATCAAACACAGGAAAACCAGCGGGTCAGGAGAGGGGTTTATCCCACTGCATTTATCAGCCTCACCTTGAGCAGCTGATGTGGTCTCACCCTGAGTACTCGGAGCAGTTCTGGGCCCCACAGTTTAAAAAGGATCTTAAGGTACTTAAATACATGGCAAGGAGGGCACTGAAGCTGGCCAAGGGACTGGAAGGCATGTCCTGTGAGGAGTGGCTGAGGACACTGGGTTTATCTTCTCTGGAGAGAAGAAGGCTGAAGGGCAACCTCATTACTCTCTACAGCTTCCAGAGAAGGTGAAATGTAGAGGGAGATGCTGATCTTTTCTCCCTGGCATCCAGTGACAGGACATGTAGGAATGGCTCAAAACTGTGTCCCTCAGGGGAGGTTCGACCTGATATTAGGAAATAATTCTTTACCAAGAGCATACTGTGGAACAGGCTTCCTTGAGATGTGATTGATGCCCCCACACCTGTCAGTGTTGAAGAGGCATCTGGACAATGCCCTTAAAACATGCTTTCTCTTTTGGTCAGCCGTGAAGAGCAGGACTCGATGATGGCTGGGTTTGCACAGGATGGCAAAACTGTATCTCTGACACTAGTGAGTCTCAAAGATGAAGCCCTCAGCCTTCAAGCAGGAAGTGCTCTGGAACTAAGTAGTTGCAAACCCTTTTGATGTGAGCAATACCTGTCCATTTTGCTGCACGTTTTTTTCCATTGTATTCATTTTTAGAAAAATGAGTTGCTTCCCTTGGAAAAATATGCTAGAACAAAAGAGCCAGAGAACAACAGTATTCCATCACAGCAAAGGTCACCTGGCCCACTACTCTAATCATTAATGTGGAAGGGAGAGTTTATGAGCAGTGCAGGTCTACTTCTGCCAGAGTCCTGGGAGTGCTCGTAGGCCTCAGTCGCTGGGACCAGCCTCCCCTGGGACAAACAGAAGAAAAGGCAATTGCCTTGCTTTAAGAGTCCCTATGAACCTGGAAGAGAGCTGCAAAGAAGGACTGAGGATTTGGGGTTTTACGTACCTACCTGAAACCACCTGAGAATGTCGGTGTGATGAAATTACTAATGATATTATTAAGATACAAAGGAACTTCACTGTTTGTTTTACATTGATAAAAGACACTACAGAAAACACTCTTCTAGTACACACTTGGTAATTAGTTTGCAAAACTGCTGCAGAGTGCAGAAAGCTGGCAGCTTCTGTCTATGCAGTTAAAGAAGGTCAACATTGTGATGCCAGCTCAGTTGGAAGAGACAACAGGCCCTTGCATGTGCTCAACCATGGATCTGATCTATTCTTCCATTCCATTCCATTCCATTCCATTCCATTCCATTCCATTCCATTCCACAAAAGGGACTGAGGAGAGACACAGTTATTCTCTGTAATCCAGAAGTGGTCCAGAAAAACAAGGCTGAAGATCACTCTGTAGTGAAGGGTCTGGGATGCTTAACTGAAGCCTTACTAGAAAAGGCTTCCCATGTGCTGTTTATTTTGTAATGCAACAAGTTCCATAAAGGGAATATCTTGCTTTCCTTGCTGCCAGGTAACTCACTTGTAAATCTTCCAGAACTATTCCTCTCACTGAAAGGAGTAAGATGATCTGCATCTCTTTTGTACATTAAATGCTTGATGAATAATAGGGAAAAAAGTGTGCAGGTAACAGGACTTTTCAGGATCGGTGTCAGATAGATAAACTTTTGATAAACTGAGCTGAGAAAGAGCTGGCCAGTGCTTCACTGTTACCAGTGCACCACAGTCTCCAGTTGCAAGGCCCAGATACTGCAAGAAGACTGTGACTCTCAGATGAAAAAGCACCAGCACATAGACAGTGGCTTTTCAAGGAACTAGGGGTCAAGCTTAAAATAGATGAGGTAGGATTTAACAATAATGTAACTCTTGCTGAGAGAATGGAAATTTTACATGATGTGTGACTTCAAAAAAGGCACAGCATGTAAAGTCCTCTTGATCCTTTCCCGTTACTTTAGTTACTCAGACGACTTTAAATATCTAGACCTAAATCCACCGGCTGGGGGTAGTGATAGGCATCTGCTCTGTGGGATCAGCTTGATAGGAAATCACATACAATGATGTGTGTTCACAAATCCTCTTCCCTATCCAAGAAAAACATACTTGGAAAAACAACAGCATGCTGGATTCATACCTACCTACGTAAAGCAAGTCACTGATTAAGTGCCACTTACCAATTCACTAAGTGCAGGGTTCTGCCTCAGAACAGATGTTGTAGCAGGATTTGATCCCTTTGGAGGTTGTGTGTTCAACTTCATTACAAATTAGGACCACATTTTTGCTTTATGTACTTCTAGCATCAGAAACTATTCATTTCTGTGAGTCATCTTACTTAACACTCCTTCAAATACCCAAACTTAGCAAAAGACTTACCAAATTTACATAACCTAGAACTGGAGAGTAACAGCATTTCTAGGAGGTTTCCCAAGTCCTTTTCTCAGTAATCTATAATTTTAAGTTTGCCAGAAAAATAACAAGGCTGCCAGAACGCTTAAGAGCAACCAAACCATTTTTGTGATGGCCACTGAAGAATGTTGATGTAGATACACTTCAAATGACAACGTTTTTGCCCAGGGTCTCTTGAGGGCAAAAGTGCAAACAATCTTATCAGCAGTCTTCCACTACAGAGAAGAAAAAAAGCACCAAGAAGGATTAAAAATTCAAGTGTGCTTCCCTTACTACATTTATTTTGCAAATATTTCTTCTCTATTTGGCTGCAGAAGTGCTTTTAACCTTCCACCTGCTACATTAAAAACAGTGAACTTCCTGTATTACAATTTTTGTGTGTAAAACAGGAAAGATATTTGATTACATTAATATTAGCCAGCCAGAGTCTGCTATATGAAAGAGAGTGGATTAAATAAATGCTTGCACTTACCTGAATTTACAGCTCATTGCTACTGTTTTCTGTAGTTCCACAATTACTGGAACGCCTCTAACTGAAGGAATCTGTGTAAGAAACCCAAAAGGATCTTATTTACCTCCAAAGATGTCTTACTCTGAGGTATGTACAGTTAGGGCTTGGGCTGATTTATTCTGCTTCAGCTGTAGCCACCAATTATCTTTATAAATACTGTATGACAAACAACATCCCACCCACCGTCTCATTAATATCTGTTTGTCTTTGTATCACTGCTGCAATGCAACTTGGAAGTTGTCACCATTGGTTTTTTATACCACAGGAAAACTGTAAGAGCAGGAGAGAGGGGGGAATACAGTCACAGATGTTACAGTTATTTTTTCCTGTAATGAGATCACGAATTGCATCAAACATACTTTTGGAGCTACAATGTTATCTTGGAAAGAAAAGAGTATCTTAATAGTATATCTTTTCTTTCTCCCAACCTAATTATTTAACAGTTAGTGCTACCCTGAAAGTAATTGTCTCTGTAATGCTTTCTTACATGAAGGGAAGACTGAGGTATCCCACCAGAACAGGGTCACTTTCAAGTTCTGAATGTCAAACTCAAAACAATGTCCTCTTTGAAGAGTCACTGATCAAAATATTGTTTTCACTTTTGTTCAGTGAGTAACTTCAATTTACTGTGAATGATGCAACAAAAAATGTTTAAAACATTTTCTAGGCAATCTGGCAAAATAATTTAATCACTAATAAAATTAATAGCTATTTGATGCTTTTCCAAATACGTAGCCATTCTGTCATGATGAAGATATTCCTGGAGCTCTTCTCAAAGCTCATCGTTTGAGGAGCAGTTTGACATTCTGAATTTTGCTGAGTATTATCTTATTGTTGAAGAACATTTTATTTTAAAATAGCCTTTTAAAAAATATATATTTTTACATATTTTGGGTTTTATTCTGCTATGGAGGCACAGTGAAATATCTGCCATATTGTCAGTGTAAAGAAAGTTACTGTTCTGCCACTTTGGAGATACGACAACACTGTTACAAAAGATCACGGGATTTTGAGACATCTATTTATATGGATATTTTGCAGATTAGAGTATACCTGAAGTGGCCCATGTGTTCCATGGCATTCGTACATAAGTCACAAATAGAATCATAGAATCATCAAATGGTGGGAGTTGGAAGGGACCTCTGGAGATCATCGAGTCCAACCCCCCTCCCAGAGCAGGGTCACCCAGGGCAGCCTGCACAGGAACAGATCCAGGGGGGGTTGGAAGTCTCCAGAGAAGGAGACTCCACAACCTCTCTGGGCAGTTCCAGGCTCTGTCACCCTCACAGGAAAGAAGTTTCTCCTCATGTTGAGGTGGAACTTCCTATGTTCTAGCTTATATCTATTATTCCTTATCCTATCACAGGGCACCATGGAAAAGAGACTTGCCCCTTCCACTTGACACCCACCCCTCAGATATTTGTAAACATTAATAAGA
Source organism: Actenoides hombroni (assembly GCA_024336885.1). Classification (NCBI taxonomy): domain Eukaryota; kingdom Metazoa; phylum Chordata; class Aves; order Coraciiformes; family Alcedinidae; genus Actenoides; species Actenoides hombroni. The sequence goes on along the minus strand of WUAM01000377.1, from coordinate 805,966 downwards.
TCCCCTATAGTACACAGGAGTACATTAATAAGTACCCCTATATAAGTACACAAGAGACTTCATTTTTTCAGTATTGCCTATCTTCTTGATAACCTTTTCAGCACTGAACAGTTGTTTTTAATATGAGCACTGCTTTTGGTGTTTATTACATTCAGTCTTATCATTTTTTGTGATCCAGAAAGAGCTGATTCACGGAAAGCTCCTCTCAGCCCCAGGATAGCTATCTGGTAAGCATAGTGCAACTTTTACTTTTCCTGAATGCTTTTCTGTGCCATAAAGTTGTCTTTAAAACACACAAAATGTGTTTCTGCTTGCTAGGTAATTTTGCACCCTCTTCTGGCCAAGACTTACCCTTTTTAGGCATAAATCTTCTGATATAGGTGAATTCAACATGAAGTTATGCAGCATTAATACCAACTGTTCACACTGAAAAGTGTATGTTGTATAAAACAAAGTCATTCTTACCAGAGCAATCCTTAAACCACAAACCGTCCAGATCCTGAAGGTCAGCCATGTTCTGCCCTGTTGTATTCACATGCTGAATAGCTACATCTAAAGGAAAAAGGGTATGTTGGAATAAACACATTCTCATGGAACTGTCTTCTTTTAGATCTTCCAACAGTCCTCTTGTCACCAAGCTAAGAGTCTTCTCTTTTCCTATGGTGAGGGACAAGATCCTTCTAAACTAGGCAAGTTTCTATGCTGCTTTTTTACCACCACCTATGTATCTTCAGCATGGGGACAATGTATCACTTATGAAAGAAAAAACCAAACAAACCACTGTTCTTTTTTAACTTGTGCAAATATTTGAAGAAATCAGTGCTTTCTCCTTGTGTCCTCCTACACTCACTGTGTAAATATGAAGACAGCTGTAGCTCTGATGGCATAAGCAAGACGAGTTGAGCAGCTGATGTTCAGCTGTGGGTTTCATCCCACTGAGCTCATTGAACCTCTGCTGAATCTCTTTAATTACCGGGGTTTCTTTCTGTCTTCTGAAAGGCCATTGGTATTTTACATCGCTGTCACCTGAGAGACCTTCAAGTTTTGCTGCCAGCTCAATACCTGCAACAATTTCAAAAGATGCTCAATATTTATAAGTCATGTTCAGTTCTAATAATGGTCATTCATTTTTCACTTGAACAATAAGAGATTTTGTTAATTTGGGGGTTTTTTTTATACCTTGTGCGTGGCCTAGTTTGTCACTTGTGATTCAGCATATGTCTTGAAACTATTCTCATTTTGACATTTCAATTTCAATGCTTAATTTTATTTACTAGATGGTTCAAGTTCTTCACCTGTTTTTCCTGCTGCACTGCATATCATAGAATCATAGAAGTGTGGGGGTTGGAAGGGACCTCTGGAGATCATCCAGTCCAACCCCCCTGCCAGAGCAGGGTCACCCAGGGCAGGACACACAGGA
>WUAM01000377.1:742398-797127 GCA_024336885.1 Actenoides hombroni | reverse complement strand
TTAAATATATATATATATTTATTAGCTATTACAGACCTTCCTCCATAAGGAAGTAATCAGTACAAACACCAGACTTAACTTATCTCCAAAACAATGACCTATGGGTTGATCTTTAGTAATAATACAAGATTTGCCAGAACAGATTATACTAATTGTCAGTTTTTCCGAGGATTGCCCTTCCTGCAGAGGCAAATGCCTGTGCTGCAGGAGAGGATGAAAATCTTTTTAGGTATTTGACTACCTGTACAGTATTTCCAATGACAGGCAAATATTTGATACCCTGAAGTGCTGCATTTGACTGTTACTAGTTTTGATTATGTAGTCACAAATGTTGTTGTTAGTCAAAACACAATACAGTCCTTCTCTTCAGGCAGTTCCAGAAAATTCCAGTGACCTCCAATGACAGAAAATACCATGATGACTAAACTCTGTGTAAATGTTTCTTTTCATTGGCTTTAAATATAACAACCTGTGATGCAAAAGTCCAAAAGCAGAGCTGGAGGATGCATCACAGAAGAAATAAACGACAAGAAGAGTCAGCAAGAATTCAAAGCAAATAGTCCTGTGATTCCTCAGCCAAGTTCTCCTTCATATTAAACTGTTGTGTGCTTTTTTGTCTCCTAGCTGTAGAGTGGACCATGAACAGAAATATTACTTTCCTGATACAATTTTGTGCCTATTGTTGAGACACTAGAAAAGAACGGAGAACTAGAACACAGTTTGTCTGAGTCTCAGACCCCCTCAATCCTCACTCACCTCATAAGGAAATGACACTGAATCATTCCTGCTGTGTTGCTCCCACCAGTAAACCACATAATAAAGAACATTTGATTACACAAAACATGTTTGTGTAGCAGAGAAGACCCATCTACCACATAGTTGTTAAGACTGTAAAGTTACTCTGAATAATCAGTCATTGTTCACTTAAAGGGATGTTGTTCACACAAAAACAAAAACTGAAAAAAAAAGCCCACTCCACCACCCTCAAAAACATTTGGCATAACACCTTCAGATTATAACAAAAGAGCATTAACAAACCAGATGTATTTTAGATGTTTGAGATGCATGTTTCTGCTTCACTACTTCTCTTGAACTCCAAATTGATAAATCCATGCTTAAGGACTTGCCCTGGTGAAGTCCTCAGCTAGACTGGACAATTTTATTAAATTAAACTAGGATGGATAGTTTTGCCATCAGGTTTGGGTTCGTTTCACCTTTAGCTTTTCATAAACAACACAACAACAACAACAAATCACTCTGCCTGGATTATTTCTCTTTTGATCAAACATGTGATTAATTTTTTCCCAACTAAAAAATTAGAGAAACATTAATGGAATTGTTTCTGTTTATTCCTGCTGGTGTGGGATTCTCTTTTGAAAGCACACTTAACCTGGGACTACAGGAGTATCACAGGATTCCTTTAACACACAAAATTGGTCTAATAAAACTCAAGTGTAACTCCTGGTTACAGTAAATGTCTTCAGGGATACCTTGTTTTAAGAGTTAACATCAGCTATTTATCCCTTTAATAAATGTACTGACCTTTTCCCAGTTTCTAAGAAGAAGTAGGCCTGAAGTTTCAAAGTTATTTTAAGAATAAACAGTTCGGGAACCTCTGCAACAGAGACTCTTCACTTCAAAATGTAACAGCAATAGCTAGGTGCAGGCAGAGAGCACCCAGGAAAAAAGAGAACTCTTCCATGAGTTTTACTGCCATCTGAAGTCTCTGAGTGGATGACCTGGGGCATAAACTCAGATTCTTTTCTCTTCCTTTCTTTCATTCTTTTTCTTTTTATTTAAATCAGGATTCTAGTAAACAGGACTTCTGGGCCTCAGTGAAATGCTCTTCAGTTCATCAGGAGAAAAAGTTATTGATTGGTTTCGTTTATTTAATTTTATTTCTACAGAGAATTTGGCAAGTTCTATGCAAGTAAAAAACTATAGAGGGAACAGTGTTCAGCTTCAAAGAGCACGGAGGTTAGGAGGGTGAAACGCAGTTTACTGTATGGAACCTTTTTTTTTTTTAATTTGCCTTGATGGAAGTTGACAGCTCAGCCTGTATTTCAGCTCTGTCCACGGGCAGTGAAATGTGTGAGAAACCAATACTCTGAAAATTCTCATATGCATATGAAAAATCATGGTATGAAAAGGGGCCAAGGGATTAGGACAAGATAAATTTATACTAAGCTTTACACATTCCATTGACAAATTTGCTGTTTTTGCGTTGTTGCCTCCGACCTCCTGGTTACCGAGGGGATGACATTAAACTGGGAGAAAATGGCTTATTATGTGTGATAAATTCAAACAAAGATGACGCACTTTACCCACCAAGTATATCTAAGAAATTGTGAGGAAATGTCAAGCATTTCAAAAGAAAGCTGCCGTAAATTCTGATGCCGGAGACTTTAACGAATTTCTGCCAGAGTAGAAAGGTCTCTTTGTTCGGACTCAGCTGACACTCAGCGTGTGGAATATTATGAGCTTGAGGGTCACATAAAAGCTATGGGAGAAAGAAAGAAAACTGTGGATGTGACAAAACTCAGGCACTAGAGGGCTAAGAACTGGCACGAAGACTCTGCATTGACTCAGTGCAGGCAGAACACAGGAATCATCACTTCTGCATCAAAAAAAGGTTCAAAACAGTAACATCCATCCTCTTCTGCTCACTCTCTTTCATTCCCAGTGCCCCCAGTACATGCACTTGGTCTTTAGGCAAGACTTGATTTGTCCTGTTTTTATTTTACCTTGTGTTACAGTAAAGTTTAAGAGAGAGGAAAGATTGTGGGAAAAGGGTGGGGGGATCCAGATGCCAGAAAACCTTCTGTCCTGCTGATGTTACATAATTGATGAACAAATGATCACACGTTGTGTCCCTGATTCAGGTCAGGAGGTGGCGGGAGGAGGAAGTGCTGTCAAATGTTTGAAAGAAAAAGGAGGTAGAGGAGTAGCAATAAGACCCCCTGCCACTGTGGCAAATTAGCTATTTCACAGTGATGTTTACACTATATAGTGCTTTTCACATGGTGACCCCTTGGGTACAGGCAAGATGGAAAAGGCAAAAATTGCAAAAATTACAAAATGATAATCTAAGGAAGTGAAGAAGAGCAAATGAAACAAATTTGGAGCTCTCTTACTCCCTTTCTTCTTCTATACACCCAGCAGTACTGCATGTCATGGATGAGAGCTCGTGGTAGCCTCCTCATGCCCAAAACCACGTCAGCTTCCATGTGGCTTTTGAAGGGTTTTTAGTAATGTTACCTTCCAGCAGGGGAGCAGAATGACAAGACACACTTGATTTGAAATGTTTACAGACTGTATGGCTAAAAAAAATCAGTAAGTAACTGACAATTCAGTATGGAGAGAGGTCATTTTAAATTTACAACTTTGTTTTAAATTTAAAATATCCTCCCTCTTATTTATTTTTTTTCAATAAAAATAGTAAAACAAGAAAGATGAAAGGGAAAAATAACACCAGTATCAACAGCACTGCATTTCTGCCCCTTGGATATCCCTCAGTCAGTTCAAGAGACATATGTCTGCCAGAATAAGCCACCTCTTCTGGAGAACAGATCCAGGTGAGTCTTGAAAGTGTCTAGGGAAGGAGACCACAACCTCTCTGGGCAGCCTGTTCCAGGCTCTGTCACTCTCACAGTGAAGAAGTTTCTCCTCCTGTCAAGGCAGAACTTCATGTGTTTCTCCTTGCTACCATTGCCTCTTGTCCTATCCCAGGGCACCATGGAAAAGAGCCTGGCCCCTTCTACTTGACCCCCACCCTGCAGATATTTGTAAACATTCATAAGATCCCCTCTCGGGCTTCTCTTCTCCAGGCTAAACAGCCCCCAGGGCTCTCAGCGTTTGCTCACAAGAGAATGTTCCAGTTCCTTCATCATCCTCGTAGTCTGTTTGACTCTTTCCAGTATTTCCCTGTCCTTCTTGAGCTGGGGAGCCCAGAACTGGACACAATACTCCAGATGCGGTCTCACCGGGACAGAGTAGAGGGGGAGGAGAGTGTCCTTCGACCAGCTGCCCACACTTTTCTTTATGCTCCCCAGTATTCATTACACCATGAAAAGGGGATGCATGCACTATGTAAAACAGCAGATTCCACTTCTCCTTGGGATTTAGCCTTATCAAGGAAGTAAATAATACACAGAACAATGCAAATTGCAGCTGAGGTGTTCCCGTCCGTAAGATTTTTTGAGCAGGTCTCTCTGCTCCAGCCCAAAGGTGCCTCTGCCCAGAGAGCCACATCTGCTTCTTTCCTGTCCACAATGTGTCAATAACCATCAGTCAATGGCTTAACTTGGACATCTCGAACCTGTCAAGAGAGAGGATTAATGGGACAGCCTAAAGCCCCGTGCCACCCATGTGTTTTACCCTGCTCTGAATCCTGTAGTACGAGTTGTCTCTAGAGAGTGGTATGCAAAATTTAAATAACTTGCACATTGTCCCAGAAAGGCATTTTTAGTCTTTGTCACTACAACAGTTGTTATATGCCATTATATGGGCATTCATACACAACTAGGCTATGCAAATTACACGTGACCATATGCTTAATTAGAAATAGGTGTATATTCCAGTATTCATGCCTGACACTTTAAGTCTGTAGATAGTCCTAAAATGGGCATGTGAAAAGGATGAAAAATGATGGACCTGAATCATCCTGTCTCCTGCAAAAACAAAGACAGTCAGTGAGGCCCACGCTGGCTGACAAGCATTGATGACAATGGGAGCATTAGCCCAAGGCTGAAATGTTTTGATATTCCCACCTATAATGACTGACTGGAAAGTTGCCAGAATTCATGAAAATATGTTCTTAATTTTCTTTTTCTGCTTTATCAGCCTAGCATTTTGATTCATAAACTTACTATTTTAATACCATTAATAAAATAATGAACAGCCCTCTTACCATTTACTTTGACACGAGGTTAAATATAACCCTTCCCTCACTTATGGAAAACCCATTAGCTTTTACAGACATTGCACATTTTATGTGTGATGGTTTAGCAGAACACAATTTGAGTTTTAGAATAGAAAGCCCAAGTATCTCCATTTGAACTGACCCGTCTTCCAGCTTCATTTGACAGGAACAGAGTCCTCTTCATTTACTACTTTATTACATTGGCAAACAAATCTCTTCATCCCCTGCTAAAGAAGACTTTGTATAAAAGACCACATTTTGTTTGCCAGCCTGTCTTTAGGCACTTAAATATTATTTTTAATTCTCCAGTTCAATCCTTCCTCAACAACTGCAAGAGATGGAACATCTGTCATTTCTCAATCCAACAATCCCTAAAGAGTCTTGTCCTGAAATAAAGAAACACAAAGGCTGATTTTTATCAGTGTTTTTGGCAAGATGTGACCAAAATGTTTTCTGCAACTCAGAAGCCTTAACATTCTTTCAAGTGAATTTCTCTTAAGTCACAAATTGCACCCCTCTGTAGAGCAGGTATCACTGAGAACATTTCCCCAACTATCTTTACTTAGACACATGCATATAGAGAGTTTACAGGATCACTGACAATTTTCTTGTCCAAAGCCTGCAACAGGTTTTTCTAACGTTTTTGTGTTTAATAATTAATAAAGTAATGACAGGGGTCAGAAATCAAAGTTTCAGTTCTCCATTTAACTCCAGAGTTTCAGCATTAAAAATATTGCAGACTGAGAATATTTGAGGCTAAATGAGGAGGGGGTTGTACCGATATCTTGTCCTTCCTAAATATATTAAAGAATAAAAGACAGCAGTTTATCCCTCCCAATACCCATTGTTGTGCCTAGGGATAGTACTGATAGGAGAAAGAAAGACAACTTCTTTATGTGGTTAAGAGCAGTCAGAGCCAAAACAACAGGGAGATCATTAGCAAGGATGGAGCTGGAATGGCAGTGAGAAGAAAATGAGGACAAAATACTTCTGCAATTTGCCAGTAAGCAAGATAAGTGGCTTAAATTAATTACTTGCTCCTGCAATCCCTGCTTTTATATACACTTTTATAGATACATTATTTACATTTAATTTCTTCACATTACTGTGATAACTCTACAAAAGATCAGTGCTCTGAGTTACTGCACCAGAAACTAAAATCATAACTGCATTCATACTTCCTTTGTCTTTCCCCTTCTCAACAGCCTTCTGTTAAAAAAGAAAACCAGCAGACCAGGGAAGCTGCTGTTCGCCTCACCCTTGCCTCATCCTCAGTCACAGTCTCCACCTCCCCCTTGCCTGAAGCTGATGACAATGTCCACTCTGACAGTCCCCACTCAGCTGGATCTGGCTCCCTTCTCTACTTTCTCTTTTCTAGTCTGGTCCTTGTTGAGGTCCAGCAGCTGTGCAATTGAAGGCACAGGAGAAGCAAGTTCCATCCTCATTTCTGCTGCCCGACCCACTCTCAGCCACAGGAACCAAAACAGCCTTTATGGCTTCTGTTTTCCTTATACAAATCCTGTAGCAATTTTCTTAATCTGGTCTAGAAAAAAAGTTCCAGTTTGAGAAAGCATCTATGTATCAACAAAGAGGTTTAGAGCAGAAAGCACCAAATACCTCCTAATAATCAGTAATGCTACCAGACCTACCTATAATATCTTAGAATTAATTGGAATTACACAAAGATAGTTATGCTTTTTTCATTAAAAAAACAATATTTGTCTCTGATTTTTTTTTTAACTAATATTTTCCAGTTTAACTTGTTCTAATCTAAATATCATTGTCAAGTGACAGCTGGGTCAGGAAATATCCAATAAAAGTTGAAGAAGAGTGATATTCTAATTATTAAATGGAAATACATCTCCAAAAGGTGATCTGACTTCTGAGAAAAAGTGCCTATGCCTTAAACTTTGGGCATAGTGGAATATCCATATGACTCAACATTAACGCATTGGAGGCAATGTTGCTGTTTACAAATGAATGAAAAGAAGGCCTCCGTTTATTGACCTATCAGGCCCCATATTGTAAAAATGTCCTTACTACAAAGACGAAAATACAGAAACAAACTGTTCAGTGCTTGTACTAAAAGCAAGAAGGGTGAATACATTTATTCTTATCTTTCATAGAAGGAGCTGAGGAAGACAAGAGAGGGATGAGAGTCTCATGTTTACTCAGTTGCCTTTTATTTAACAAAAGTCCCTGATGTTGCAGGACACCAAGTCGTTGTTTTTGTTAAATAATTAAGGCTGTCTAGGAATCTGTTTCACAAGCCAGGTGCAAAATTAAAAAGTTCCCGGCAGGAAACAGGAGATCACTGTACTCTTGAAAGCAAGTAGATACCAAGTAAAGATTATGTAGCAGTACTTACTAAATTTTTTAATGCCTTCCAACTGAAGCTGAAGCAATGAAACAAGGCGATTACACAAGAGCAACACAGAACGAGAGATGTCAGTGGTCATGCCCTGTCAATAATGTTCTGGGAATGAAGCGAAGTTCCTGATAAGGTGAAATATTTTAGAAAAAAACCTTAAAATCATCATCTGCATAGATACACTTTCATTTTAAATCATGCTTGAAGCACCCTGTATCTGACTGTGGCTCACTTTCTATGAACACACATGTCACCAAGATTTATTAGAGGAAAAGTCTTAATGAAAGCACATTTCAAAATCTCCTGGGTGAGCTATCACAGAAGCTTTGTTTTATTTTCTTTTTTTCTAGTCTTTCTGCCAGTATGCAAAGTAATGAAGAAGTTCAATCAAAAGCCTCTAAGTCAAATGCAAATAGTAATTGTGTTCTTGTTGTTTAATAGTGATGCATTAAATAAAAAGATATGACATTAAGATGCTCAGCACCTCCTGAGCATATTTGAAATATTGGAGACACTCTTCAGCTACTCTTTGATAATTCTTGAGCAGAACTGGGGCTTCATATGGAATTAGGTATTTACCTAGAAAACTTCAGCTATTTTACGAGGCATTCTGTAGTGAGAAATTTGGTTTCACCTATTGCAGATTCAGTTTCAGCCCTTCTCTTGAAGTACAATGCACTTGGCCACATGTGATTGCCTCAGTTATGGTTTCATAGTCACTTTAACACAGCATCAAATTATGCTACCACAAAATGGTACAGCCCTGAGTTACTTCCTTTGTATTGCTGCTACATCCTTTCTGCCATGATGCTTAGGAATTACAGAGAACATTGAGGGGAGACATACTCATCTCCAACTATACCACAGCCTGCCACAATGAGCAATGCAATAAACCATTCTCCATTCTCACTGGCAATAAGACCACCAGTGTGTCTAAGCTGCAAACAAATTCTGTTAGGAATGGTTTATGTACTGTTGATTCTGCTTTGGAGTTGAGAGATAGGGCAGGTGACCTCCTGGGATTTTTTCCAGACCATTTTTTTTTATGATTCCATGTGTGTGGAATCAGAAATAAGGATTATATTCCAGTATAAATCCATGGAGCAGCAAATCCACCCCAATCTGTACTTTAAAGTAGATGTGAGTGATGTTTGCTGCTGCTTGCAATAAAGGGAGATGTTAGAACCATTTATAACTTCCTCCTCCCTGCTTTCCTACCTCTTGCCCCACACTGAAGAGATTGAAATCAACTGAAGAACCATGGCTTTCTAAGACAGCAAACAACAACTGATATTTGCTCAGACTCAAGACATGAAAGTTACTTCATTTTGTTCATGGACAACCAACAATAATATAGACTTGGAATTAAAAGCATTAAATATAGTCTGTTTTTTTCTTGATGAAATAAGAAAAAACCTCAAAACACTGATTCCTCTTTGGCATTATTTTATGATTTTTCTATAGGTAAAATTTTAGTCAGAATTCTCAGTACCTAACTTTTTTTGTCCTCAAAAGGCAATATCCTGAACTCTTCTGAAAAATTTTAAATCACATTTATGCAAAATACTATGCTAAAGTTGGTACTAACACATATATTGCAGATTTTTCCTGAGGCTGGTAAAATCTTCTTGTCAATCATAACAACCAAAATGATGGTTAGAATCAATATTATAAACAGCTACATAAATCAATGTCTCTATTTTAAAGCAGATGTACAGATGTCATACTTACACAATTAAAAAAGATGAGTAAAAACAGATATTCTTGCATTTCAAACCATTAAGACCTATACAGAAAGCATTCAAACTTCATGTTACCTCTTCAGTAGCAAGAACAGATTTACAAAACAATACAGTTGTACTATTACAATATACAAATCCTGTAGCTCAAAGGAAAGTTCTGAGTAGCGAATTCCATTTAAAATCTTAACTACCCATATATCAGTTTTTGTAGTTGTTGGGTTTGTTGCTTTTGTTTTGTTTTGTTTTGTTTTTAGCAATTAGTTTAACAAAAAAACCCTATTTATTTGCTACTGTCTGTTTAAAAAGTTCAAACATGGTTTCCAACACCCTAATCATTCAGAATGGATAATGATTATTGACAGATATTGAAATGAATTATGGCTCATGCTCTCAAAACTAGTTTCCCATCAACATGAAATATGATTTTGCAGTTGATGGTCTTCAAACCCAGCATGAAGGGGGATTTTTTTAAAACCCTGTCCCTACGGGCAATTATTATTAACTTAAATAAAATTTTACTAACATGTAGCATATAATTTTTCACAATGCTGTCATACTCAACTTCCTCTGGAAATTAACAACCTATCATATTAATGTTCCAGGTACTTGCATGATGAATCCTTTCTCAGAATACAAGCTTTCATGGAAGTTATTTCTACAATATTAAAATTCTGAAGCATATGTGACAAAGAACAGAACACTTATAAGCAATGCAGCCTGTACTTGAAATTACATTTGAGCTTTGATTTTTTTGTCTCATTTCCCTCTGCAAGTAGGTTTCAAAATTCCATCAAAATACTTAGAAAAAGTAAACACTATTGTGCAGTCAGAGTATTCTTCCAAAATTTCAGTGACTATTTAGGTACAATATTTTTTTGTATATACATTCTACCTACTAGCACTAAAAATGTAATGGATTCTTTCATGTGAATCTCAACTGATCTGCCCAGGCACCTCAGTGATGCTAAAAAGTTACTATATCAACACACAACTCTCTCAGAATGAATATGAATATGATGGTGGGTTTGGAAAAGGAAGGAAGAAAGAATTCTGCATAGTTTGTTTAAAATCTGCAGTAGGAATACCAGTAAGAAGGAAATGAGGAAGTTTCTGAAAAAAAGGTTTCTTTTCACAATGAATTAGGAACAGAACTTCATCATACCAATTCCTAGGAAAGTTCTAATATCTATCAAATTCCAAATAGCACTGCTTATATTGATTCCCTAAAATAGATCTCAACTGAAGCAATTTCTAAATACTTATAGAACCAACTGACATGCTACAAATCATGTATCTTGTATTACACAATTACACGTGTGATAGTCACACTCTTTTGTGGAGTTTTAATTCACTGCACTCTGGGTGGCTCAAATCCCTTTGTCATCATAATCAGGCTACCTCTGTTGCCTTGCAAGTTCATTGTCTCCAATATCATGGAGACCTGAATCTCCAAAGCCAGACTTATAAAAAGAAGGCCTGTCATCTCTTTAGCAACAGCCTTTGCTCCATTCCATGTCATCTTCTCCTCACCCATTTTCACCCATGAACACGCCATAACATTTTATTCATGAGCTGGGTAAAGAATTTCTCTTTGTTGTCCTCCATAATGGAGAAAAACTATGAGGGGATCAATGCCAAAAGCAATGGTCCTGATGCAGAGAGAGAAACTGGTTAAAACCTGAGGTTTGAGTGTTCATTCACTAACTGGAAGAGGTTGAGGTTGAAAGAGTGTTACACTCTGCTGTTGGGCACCATTTGGGGAGATTTTTTTCAAAATGACAGTCTACTTGTTGACATTTGATGTGCCTTCAATACAACAGCTGGATATTCACTGATTATAACAGAATTTATTTGAAATTGAGGAGGCTTTTTCCCCTAACAGGACTCTAATTTGTCCTATAAAATGATTATTTGATTCTCAGTTATTTGGTAACAGGACATTTAAAGAAGAAAAGAAAATTACTTTTGAAATATTAAGAACATCACTCTGCTCTTCAACTATTATTATATGCCAAAAAAAAATCCACATATACATTTTTGGTCGAGGTTATGTAGCTACTGAAAAGGAGGTGTGATCCATTGCTGTTGTGAGCTCATTGTACACCTGAGAGTATCATTGTCAACACTTTTTTCCCCTTCCTGCTAAAGCTAGCAGCCATTCGTCACCTCCAGCTTTCATCTGCCACAGTTATTTTAGTAAAACAATGTCCATTCTAAAATGTTGCATAGAAAAGATCGTATTTTCTTCTGTTAATGTTTTGTGAATAATTCATTCTACAGTCAAGACTTTGTGTACCTAGTTTCAGCCTGGGAGGAAATTTTATCAGATGTATAAGCTCTGGAAAAGAAGGGTTTTTGTGGAAATGCTATTTTAAAATTAATTATAGCAGTGCTAGCAGGCACAATTATACTGTAATAGTTTATGAAAATTCCCAGATAGCAGTAGATTACATCAATTGTGATATGACTTTTTATGTTATGTTCTACAAATACTCATAATTTTTTATGGTTTTGGTGTGACTTACATAAGAATCAGGACAGAGGATATGAGGCGGCAACCTGGGAGAAAGTAGCAGCAGCCACCACAGGCCGGTTTGGGTCCAGCGGTACTTTCCGAACCCTGCTGCATTTAGCCATGCTTTTTAGTTTTTCAATTTTTTTGTTCTCCTCTCTCCCCTGCCCCAGCCAACCAACATGCCAGGAAATAATTCTGTCTCTCTAAAACCCAGGTAGTCACAAAAGGTGATAGCACCAGCTGATTACTACAGAATGGCAATTGGTTTTCTCAAAAATAGCCCACCTTTTTTTGTAGTGTAGAAATAAACATTAAGACTAGACTCAGCTTTCTAACATAGAATAGAGTATTTTAAGGTGTAAGATTACACCTTTAGAGATACCTATTCCAACTCCAGCTCAATGCAGGTTCAATTTGATCAGGTTGCTAAGAATGTTGTCCAGGCAAGTTCTGAGTATCTCCAAGGATGGAGATTCCACAGCCTCTCTGAGGCACCTGTGGCAGCATCTGATCACCCTCATGGTGAAGGGTTTTTTCTGATCTCTAATCAGAATTTCCCTTATTGCATTATGTGACCATTACATCTTGTCCTATCAGTGTGACACTGCATCTTTTCCTATCAGTGTGCACCTCTGAGAAGAGTTTCTGTCTTCTCTATGCCCTCCCGTTAAGCAGCCTAGACAGCAAAACACCCCCCCTCAGCCTTCTCTTCCTAACACCAACCAAACGCATTCCTCTAGAGTCTTCTCAAACTGCATGTCCTTCAGCTCCCTGACCATCTAAATGTCAATGTTTTCCTTGTATTGGGAAGCCTCAAGATGGACGCATGCCACATTCAACTTCTCCAGCAGGGCCTCCAGGTTCTTTTCTGCTACTGTCTGAAGAGCAGCCTTGTCCTGAAGCTTATCAGGACACTTTCCTCAACTAGGTATGGCCCACAAATGTTGGTTAAACAGTATTGCTCCAGCTACAATCCCTGATGGAGGTCACTCTTAACTGGCTGTTAGCTGGATGTTCTATCACTGATCAAAACCCTTCAACCCCAGTGGTCCAGCCAACTCACCTTAACATCCACTTACTTGGTCCCTATGTCACCAATTTGACTATAAGGGTATTGTGTAAGACTGTGCATGTGCTTCACATGTCTGGAAATTACTTTCAAGTAATATATATAATTCAATCACCCAACAGAGGTGAGGTTCATTTCATTTGATTCTAGAAAGCACAGCTTCGATGTTTACCTTAGGAAGGGATGAACTGTAGATTGGACCTGCCAATTTCTCACCATTGCTTGCAGAACTAATTTGCATAAGGACATGTACAAGTGGACAGATTCTGCCCCTTGTACCCTATTGCCCTGGGTTCCTTCTCTTTCTGTGTGTAAACAAGTGTGATTTCGCCTATTTTCTTAGGCACACACCAGAACTGTTTTAGCAATATCCAGTATGTGTAATAACATTTATATACTACTCAAGATTAGTCTTCTTTAGCCAAGCTCACTGCTTACACTAACAGGAATAACCCCAATACTTGTACAAATGCCAGGATGATATCCATGGCTATGCTGTTTTCCCAGGTAAAGCATGTTTTCTTCCTGTGCCACTGCAACCAACCTACAGAAATAGGTCCTACCTGGATTTACAGCCCAATTAGATGCTTAATATAAAATTCTGATCCAGAGAAAGTCAATGGAAAATGTCTACCTAGTCAGCCCTAACATCTCAGTTTATAAAGCTGAAGGAATGCAGAGAGAAACTTCTACAGCTCTTGATTTTGCCCCCACATAAAAAATCAGCATAATCAACATGTGTATCTAGGAATAAACACTTTACATTCCTTGACTAATTTAAACTAAGAACAGTTACAAGTCCTCGTTTGTTAGGACCAGATAAGTCAGTGAAAATATATTTACACAACTTTCTTTTTTCATTACTCCAAAAAGAGAAAGATGGCTTCAGCATTTGCCAAAAACATCAGCAGTTGTATTACATCTCAGTGTAAAGGTTCATCAGGCTACGCTTCACAAAAAAAGCTCTTTGAAATTCACTTTTTTTTTTTCCCCTTTCAATGCATTAGAGTAAAAAAATGGTATAAAGCACCATGCCATTATTTTAGAGCTAAACAGTTAAATGTTTTATACAGGAACATCAAAACCATATATGCTCCAAACACCCAACATTTTTTTAATGGCTTTCAGATAAAACAATTTATTTATGCAATTAACAACAACATGCAATTTCTAATAATTAGCCGATAATAGTTATCCACAAAGTACTTTATAGAATTGCCTTCTGAACTACATTCATTCTGTAGGGAAACACTGAAAATTAGACTATAAAATTACCAGAAAATGTACTGCATTAACAAGAATTTTCTGTATTTTGTTTCCCCTACAGATTTATGGGCTTAAACATTTGTAAACATTCATTTTCAGGGAAAGACATCAGGTCCTATAACCTCACATTTATACAGAGAAATAAATACTGAAGCAGCATTTTCTGAAAGATATTTAAACTAATATTTTTCAGCAAAAGTAAGTAACAAAGTATATTAATATAGCTGTTTTGCAAACTGTAACGTTAGTTTGTTCTCAAACTATAATTCATTTGGGGCATTTTAATGGCTTTACGACTATCAAGCATTTTGAGTTTGCACTTTTGAGCTTTTTCTGACAAAAAGAGGGGGCTAGAATTTAAGTAAAAGTTCAAGCTTGCATTTAATTTGAGATTTCTGGACCTAGAGCTGAGTTTATCATAGTATATAAATCATAGCTTATGATAAAGAAAGATAGGTGCTGGTGTAGCTGGGACAGTTGGATGTCCTCACTTCAGCAAGGTTTATGCAGCTCCATTTAAAACAAGAGTCAAAGGTTCCATTTTACAGAGTCCAGGCACAAAAGTCTGCTAAAATCTTTCTCCTATTTTACACATAGGTTACAGAAGAATTAGGCTATTCCTCTGACTTCCATTGATGTAAGTACACTTTTGAGAAATTGAAAATATGTTTTTTGTGGTTCTTTTAGGTATGGCTAATGGCCTGGATGAGGGCTAGAAGGAAAGGTCCAGAGAGATATTTTCTGACCTTGATAAGCTGGTATCATTAAAACACAGAAACATTTTGAAATTTACATGAAAGTATTTATCTGGACAAACAGGGTTCATGTTCTGTGCTCTCAAGTACATCTCTGATCTATCTGGAGTTCTGAAACTTATTTCCAGGCAAGGGTCTGAGAGTTGGCTGTCGTGCACCTGGGTCTACCGTAGACCAGCCACAGCGCTGAGGGCAAGTGACAAATAATTATTTTACTAACATGTTTTCTTGGCATTAAAGGATATGCCATTGTAGACTTTGAAGAACATTATTTATTTATATTAGTACAAAAGAAAATATTCTTTAAGTGCTCATGCCTTGTGCTCCTGCCAGCTCAGGAAGGTGGTGAAGTTGGATAGTAATCCAGCCCTAAAAAGAATAGCTCAGATAAAGCCAACAAAAGCAGGTTAGTAATGAAAGCTTTACTTTGAAGACAAAAGGGAATAGTGATGGGCTGATGTAGCTATTAGGAACATATTCTGAACTGGTTCAGATTAACACAGACCCTCTCTGCCTTAGAAGACATGGCTTCTGACCATATGATGAAGTTTCTCAGAGTAGCTGAGGTAGAAAGTAGCAACAACTATGAACTGTGACTTGAGGGCAAATAGATCAGACAATGAGGAAGACAAAGAAAAGGGGAAAAATAAGCTGTAAACATTTGAAAAATCATAGGGAGAGTAATTAAAAGTTTAAGAATGAGCTGATAAATGTATAGAACAAAATGAAGGTAAATGGTACTTTAGTTAGCGAAATGATTTTTTATAACCATATATGGAGTCATCTTGTGGACTACTAATTTTGAAGATATCTTCTTTCTGCATTGACAATATTCCTGTTTCTTCTGACAATGATCAGGACTAATGTGGCTTTGAGCAAGAGGAATGAAAGTCAGGATATTCGGAAGAGGAAGTTCCCCCCTACTCTGGGAGTTGCCATCATTTCCTCTCACTTGAACCACATAAACATGCTTTGCATGATAACCTTTACATTCTTCCAACAACTGCTCTGTTTTCCTAGTTGATATCACATCTGGGAAAATCTTAATGTGCCTGTGAGTTCTTGGGAATCCCAAAGCCTGTGAAGATTCCTTCTAAAATTATTTCTGAATAACTCCTTCATTTTCTAAATGTCCTAAATTATCTAAAAATAAAGGCCAATTGTAATACAAAAAGGTAGCATTTGAGTTCTTTTTAGACTTAGTTAGGCCAGTAAATGACAAAGTTCTGAAACCAGAAATCTGTTTGTATGACAGGCACCATATTTTGTTTGTAGTCACTACACCATCCTATCATCCATTACTGCTAACCACACACAATGAACTCAATGTTCAGACCTTTTAACTGTGTAGTAAGACTTCCTTGTGTTGGAAACTCTAAAGTATTTCTGGGTACAAATTCTCCCAATTATCTGTCATAGAAGGTGGAGTTCGTACTGATTCCTTAGTGGTCTAATTTAAGATCCTTGCTCCTATAAAACCAATTAAATGGTTAGCTCAAGAAGAGTGATTTTCAGCATATAACTAAGGTGCCAATGGCTGCTCTTTCACAACATATACCTTCCTCATTAGCTAAGTAAGGAGTTTAAGATTCTAATTTAAGCACTTGAGTACTTGTCTAAATCAGGCAATATAAATATTCTTGAATCATCTATACAACCATAGTTTTGTCATTGCTCTAAGTTTCATTCAGGGCAGCTGCAAATAATCTCACTCTATACACCTGAACTTTAGCTTCAGAACTTCCTGTGGAGCACAAGAGTGAGACACAAAGATTTTACATTTGGTCCAGTCTGAATTCACGAAACCCCATAATATATCTGGAGTATCCAGTTCTGGGCTCCCCAGTTCAAGAGGGTCAGGGAAATACTGGAGAGAGTCTAATGGAGGCTACAAGGATGATGAAGGGACTGGAATATCTCTCTGATGAGGAAAGCCTGAGAGCCCTGGGGCTGTTTAGCCTGGAGAAGCCTGAGAGTGGATCTTACTGATGTTTACAAATATCTGAAGGGTGGGTGTCAAGTAGAAGAGGCCAGGTTCTTCTCAGTGGTGCCCAGTGACAGGACGAGGTAGTGGTCACAAACTGGGATGAAGGAAGTTCCACCTCAATAGGAGGAAAACCTTCTTCACTGAGAGGGTGACAGAGGCTGGAACTGCCCAGAGAGGTTGTGGAGTCTCCTTTTCTGGAGACTTTCAAACCCACTTGGATCTTTTCCTGTGTGTCCTGCCCTGGGTGCTCTTGCTCTGGCAGGGAGGTTGGACTGGATGATCTCCAGAGGTCCCTTCCAACCCCTACCATTCTATGATTCTATGAATATCAATTTCACTTCCAAGGCTAGTTGGCTTAAAAGTCCCCCATACATGGAAATCACTTAACACCCTGTAAAAAAGCCATTGTGATCATTTAGCCCTGACACAGATCTATGGTATATTCTCTCTCTAACCTAAATTGGGGATAAGATTACTTGATAAGGCAGAAACAATGTAGCAGAAAAAACTGGAACTTCTGAGCTCCTTCTTTTTGTAGGCATATGTATGTGTTAGCGTACATTACTCTCACAAGAACACAGCAGAGAAGGGGAGCAATGAAGCACAAAAAGATTGATTTGGTTACCACTCATCTTCTCCAGACCTGTCCCTTTTCTTTTATTAAGAAATATTCAGAGAACACCTCATTTTGCCTAGGCTGGTAAAATACACCTTCAACTTTCTTACTGAGAGCTTTTAAAAGTATTTATTTAGTTATCAATTCTTCCTGTTTCTAGTCTCAGATTTATGTAGAAAAACACTTTGTTTTTTCTGGTTCTCCTTGAGAATTAACCAGGCAACTGACCCAGCATAAATAGTTTGAGCAGCCAAATACACTGTCCTTTTTGGCAGATATAGTAACTGAATGACAGATAATTTTACTCATATACATAATATTTTCTTCTTCTAAAGTAGATTTTTTCAGACTTTTCCCCCCCATATTAACACTGCCATGCCTTGAGTAAAAACTAAACACATGTCCCTCTTCCTATTCTGAATATCTCACAGCAGGAAAAAAGTGTTGATCAAGGTAAAATAACAAGCTTTCCTGATGGAGCTATCATTGCACAGTGGCATTTCTACCCTTCCAAGTTATGCTTGGCCTTATGACAGACCAAGAAGTCAAACAAGTAGCGGATGCTGCTTATCTCTATACTCTGTACCAGAATTCAAGACATAATATAAAGCATTCATTTCTAATGAGTTCAGCATCTTTAATCAGACTGAGTAGCATAGTAATTTTTATAGCAACTGCTAGTGAAAGGGCACATGTGGGTGAAAAAATTCTCACCAAATGTGTCTTCTCCTTGACACACAGTCTTACACTGAATCCCAGTGTTATCAGGTATTAGCTGGAATGTTAGACAGTATGATAGCAAGATATCTTGCCTGCTTCTGGATTATCAGACATATCCTAGAATGATGAAACAGAGTAGATATTTTCTCTTTGTCCAATCAAATATTAATTTCCATTTGTTAAAATCTCTTTGGTTCCCAAACCAGATATTCATTTACCACAATGCTACATGGCGGAGAATCAAAAAACCTCTACTCTTGCCATGCAGCTTCCCTACTGGTAACTGTTTTGATTCACCTCCTGTGAATTAATCTGCTCTGATTCCAGTTAACACAGCTCTTCGCTTCTTTGTCACTTGAATCTGAATGTAAGGAAGACAGCAATACTGTTTCTTTCAAAACTCATGTACTAACTTCTGTGCTCAAATAACCAGTTATGCAGAATGCTTCAAATTAAAATCATTGCTCATAAATAGCAAATTGCATGAATTTTGTAGTGGTTCAGTACCGATTTAGGCCGTAATCCTTTTAAGCAGATGCACATGAGTTTGACTTTATGAAGGTGACACACTTCAGCTCTAGTATAAAACTGCTCATGATAACACACTTCAACATTTGAGCCTCATTTACCAATATTGAGGTCCAGCAATGAATAAATAACTGCACAAGTCAGCAACTTGCACAGTAGCCATACTTTGTGAAGCAGCTATTCTTCAATGTATCTGTTAAAGAAATGACATGTGAATATGCTGAAGAACAGCTTATGATCTTGCCCGTTATATGGAGTTTCTACTACAAAGCAGTAAAATTTCCACATTATGTAAAATAAATAAATGACATCCTTAGCTTTAACAGTTCATTATGAGAAAAATTAAATCAACAACAAACGATTTATGAGTTACTAATTGAGATCTGTAATTAAAAGATAGAAGATACAAATGTAATTCAACTCTTTTTAATTAAGAGGTTTTTGTTAATATAAATACAGCATTGAAAGTTCCCTTTCATCCTTCTCCATAAGGAAAAATAAAAAGAACCTTTGCCCAATACCTGCTCCAGCCAAAATGAAAAATCTTGAACAAAACTGAATGATCAGATCAGTCTTTGGGTGTCTTGTTTATAGTAGCCTCAGGCGGGGAGGAATCAGTTTGCTCCTTCCTTTAGAGCAGTCCTGTCTTTAGAGTGAATACAGCTTTCCATCTTACACTGTTCTTCGTAGTTCCTATACACAGTCATGTAAAGCAAGAGCCTCTCAATACAGAGAAAGAAACCATTACTTCAAGGCTCTGTATCTAGCTCCATCATAGAAGGTCGCTGTAGTTTCATTTCCAAGATGAGTGCTGTGGTATCAATCCGATAACCTTCCATGATGAGAAAAGTAGCTGGGCAGATGAGGAAAGAGTGTTGTTTGTTTATACTGACTTTAGCAAGGCTTTGAACACCATCTCCCTTAACACCCTCATTGACAAGCTAATGAATTACAAAGCAGATAAGTAGGACAGTGAGGTGGACTGCAAACAGGCTGAGCTTGAATAGTTGTGATTAGTATCATGAAGTTCAGCTGGAAGCCAGTCACTAGTGATGTACCTTTGGAGTAGGTACTGGGGCTAGTATCGTTAAGATCTTCATTAATGACCTGAAGGATAAGTCTGAGTGCACCCTCAGTGCTGATAATACGAAGCTGGAAGGACTGGCTGATGGCCAGAGGGTTGTGCTGCCATTCAGAAGGACTTCGACATGTTAGAGAAATAAGCCAATATGAATTTCATGAAGTTGAACAAAACTTCCTGGGGAGGAATAACTCCATATACGAGTGTATGCTGGGGTCAAGAACCTGGAAATCATTTTTTCAGAGGAGGACCTGGAGACCCTGGTGGAGAGTCTGACCATAAGCCAGAAATATGTTTTTTTAGGAAAGAAGGCCAAGAGCCTCCTGGGATGCATTAGGAGGATTGTTGCAAGCAGGTTGAAGCAGGTTGATCCTTCCCCACTACTTAGCACTAGTGTGAAACATCTGGGGTGGTAGATCCATTTGGGCTCCCTGATACAAGACATACATGGACATACTAGAAGAAGTCAGTGAAGGGCTACTAAGATGATTAAGGGCTTAGAGCGTAAAGGGAGTGAGACAGAGCTGGGACTGTTTAGACTAGAGAAGGTTCTGGGCAGATCTTACCAATGTCTGTACATAATTAATGGGGAAGTGGGAGTGAAGAAGACAGAAGCAGGCTCTTCTCAGGTGCCCACTGAATGGACCAGAGACAATAGGTAAAAATTGAAATATATGAAATTTCACTTGGGAAAAAAAACCCAACACTTTTTTTTTTTTTTTTTTTTTTACTGTGAGAGTGGTCAAACATTGGCCCAAGGTGCTCAGAGAGGTTGTGGAAATATCTTTGGATATATTCAACACCTGACTGGACACATAAACGGATCTAGCTGACCCTGCTTTGACCTGGAGGGTAGGACTAGACTATCTCTAATGGTCCTTTCCCACCTAAACTACTCTATGATTAGGTATGGGGAGCTAGATACAGTCTTAACTGTATTTTGGTCCTTTGTCATTGGAGAGAAACTCATGAACTGTTCTCTTATTTTCAATCACATGGTTTTCAAGTTGTCCACAGGCACACTTCAGTTATCTTTGGTAGACTGTATTACATTTCTTCATTAGGCCTGCTTCTATTTAGAGTTCTCTTCTGGTTTTTTTTGCTTCCTTCCACTGTTCTTAACCTGCCTTCTGTTTTTTAATATGTTTACATCTAAACAGTGTCATTTACATCTGTTTGAAACTGATATCACTGACCTTGGGTAAGCTCACTGCTTGTTAGAAATATCATACTTCATTACAGCTTTTCTTTTCGATCTCCTCTGCGACTTTTCTCCTTCCCTGTCTTATCACTGGTTTTCTTCTGTTTGTTTTTAAAATTTATGTCCCTTCAATTCTCTCCAGTGCATGATTACAGTCTAAGGAAAATAATACAAGAAACATCAAAAACTCAAGGAAAAACTTTTAAGTCGGTAGTGCAAGTACTTGGAATAAACATTCAGAAAATGGAACTCAGTTATCCAAATCTCTCCAAGAAGGGGAAGAATTTCTTCCTGCTTAAGAATTTACCTCTATTCTCAAGGCAAGGAACTGAAAGACTACAGTCAAGATGTGAAATCTGTGATTTAAGTTTCAACAAGCTTCCACACTACGACTACTGCGGAGAGGAAGCTTCCTGGACACCATGATGCATTAGAAGATATGCCAGAATTTCTCTTTCCAGTAGCTCCTAAATGAGTGATGTCTTTAGATACTAATAGAAATAACAGAAATAAATATTTCTAGTAACAGAAATAATAAACATTATTTCTTCTGCACCTTTGGGTTAGTTTACAAAAAAAAATGTTTTTCATCAATAAAAAAATCACTTAACATAAGAGATAAATAAGCTGAAAGTACAAACTGCTCAAAGTGGGATGAAGGACTTGCTAGACTGGATCAGACTCCTTGAACAATGTATCTTCTGCCTGTTGTTTTCAGATATATTGTTTAAACTACATGGTTATTTGGGCTTGATGCAACCACTGTTGGAGTGCTATGTCCTGGGGGAATGTTCATGAAGACTGTGGATCATGCAAGACTATCTTAAAATCAGTTCTCAGTCATTGATGCAAATCTGGAGTAGAGTTTATCATCATTCTTCCAAATAATTAAAATTATAGAACATATTGAAGACTTAGTCCTTGCTGGTGCTGTCAGAGATACAGCCCAAATCATCATCTAGCAGCAGATTTTTGAATATGCACTGAGATGAGCACTATGAATCAAAGATAGAAACCTGTCCCTTACTGTTCCTACATTGTTTTTTTACTGTCATTGTTGGATTTAATGAAAAAGCCAGCAAATAATGCTGTGAGTGAATTACTTCCTTGTTCAGCTCATCTGTGAAGATAAAAAAATGAGGTAGAGGGCTTTGTTCTTTATCTTCTACCACAGCTGCTTTTGTTTATGCCTGGTAACGTCACTTTGTAAGTAAGTGTTGAGCACTTTTGGGCCTGACAGAAATGTGGAAGAAGAAAAAATGCAATGTAATATACTACTGTTACTTTAACAACTGCACTTACCATGATGTTTCTTTTAGAAATGGATATTCACCTTTATATAAAGACAAAAGAAAACCTTTCACTTTGCAAAAATATTTGGAGTTAAAGAAGAAAACATGGAAAACACAGCATTTCACAAAGCAGAACACAGGCAAAAAATTGCATACTACCCACAGTACCTTTATGAGAAACTGCAATAGCCTATATAAAAAATAGGTATGTAAGGCTCCAGTCTTTATCCTGAT
Organism: Actenoides hombroni; assembly: GCA_024336885.1. Taxonomy (NCBI): domain Eukaryota; kingdom Metazoa; phylum Chordata; class Aves; order Coraciiformes; family Alcedinidae; genus Actenoides; species Actenoides hombroni. Next base: position 774,829 of record WUAM01000377.1, on the reverse strand, counting down.
GACACACTAATGAACGCCATAAAAATGGACTTTAGATAAGGTCATTTTTGGATGGCTGATGTCATACCCACTGGACTGCAAAACTATGATTCAAGAATATCCGGGTGAATTCTCAGTATGTCCACTGAAGGTTTATCTGTGTAGTATCACCCACCCTCTGCCCCAGTTACCTACTCTGAATAATAGAAGTGGAAAAAGTATAATTCAGTCTTGTCAGATTCAATAAGATGAGGTTGTATTTGGCAAAACTTAAACATCCTTGCTTCAATAATAAAAAAACAACACAAGAGTTTTTCAAGGGCTTTGAAAAACTCTACCTGAAAAGAACTATATTTGTGCAGGTGTTACTGAGAGGGCTGCACTCAGCTGAGGCTCTGCTGGGAACAAAACTGGATGATCTCAGAGAATCAACTTGTAGAAATGCAGGATTGAGCATGCAGCATAATTCCATGTCCTTTCTTTCATCATCCTGAGTTTCTCCTTTCCAGCAGGACAGGAAATGCTTTTAGTAAAGCAGAAGGTGGCGGGCAATGCTGGCTTTCCATCACTATGGAATTAGGCTCTTTGAGAAATGATGGAATGTCAGAATGTGGGAAAACTGCAAAAATATAATCTGTCAAACTACTTAGTACAGAGTTGTGTTACACATTTGTTTCCAGGGCTTTTTAAAGGTTCAGGGCTAAGAAGTGATGATGATGATGATATGATGATGATAATGAAGACGATGAAGTGATGATGGTGATGATAATGTTAATAATAATATATTTCATGTCAAAGAACAGTGGAAACATTGCTATCTATCACCAGAGGAAACAAAATTACATTAGAATATATGGTTGTTCATTTTGATTTTTTTTAAAAGTCAAAGCTGCCAGAATAGCAAATTTCAATAAAGGAAAAGGTGCTCTTAGTGTTACATCTATTAACTACCTATTAAATATTTTTTTCTGATTACCATTTCACTGCAGAGTTAGTCAACTTGCAACATAGAAATCTTTGCTAGTGAAGTTTGCATCTTTCTGCTGCCTGTTGGTACAATATTAAGGGATCACTATCAAAGGTACATTTAAGCACATTGTTTATTCATGAGCTGTAACTGATCAGCTTAGATGAACTATAAAGCATCTGGAAATAATACGCAGGGTCTTCTAGAGGAAGATCTATGACTTCTGAAACTATCTTTCTTGATTCTTGGGCATTCAGGATGCCTATCAGGCATTCTGTGCTAGATTATCCTTCCTCTTCTGATAAGTTTCTTTATCCTCTTGCTCTTCTTTAGGAAAAAAAAAAAAAATTCTTCAGTTTTTCATTTTGTTCCCCTATCTAAAATTAACCTACCACAACAGAAAACATAAAACAGAAAAAAAATTAGTTTGTGTAATATTACACCTTATTAGCACATACAAAATCATGGTATAAAAGAGAAAACACTAAAATATATTGTTATACATGTTTGCTCTCATGAAAGAAATGAAATTGTATAGATATGCACGTCTCAGGAAAGCACAGCTGTCCTTTCAGAAGCCTAGCAAGAATGTATCAGATAGAATGAAAATGGGTTTTATATTACCATATTTTTCTGTATATACCCTGCTACTCAGATAACCCACACCTCTTTTTCAAAATAAATTCTCATACAACCCACACTCTCAGATAACCTGCAACTGTCTCTTCCTTTCCCTTCCAAGGCATCTATGTATCTAGTAAATTCCCCTGGAGGCTTGCTTTTTGTGGTGGAAAGAAAACAGGAAGGGAAAATAATAGAAGTAAAGAAGATGATGGCTTTTAAAGGGAAAAAGAGTACTCTGGTGAATCAGGGGCTTAGGAAGGAGTGGGAAAGAAAGAACTCTGAGAACAGTTTTTCATAACATTATCAGTACTTATGAACAACCCTAATTCTGAAAATTATAAGCAGAACTTTTGTTATTATTTTTTACAGCATATCCATGAGTTCTAGGACTTGAAAATGCAGCACTTCTTTTCCAACTACACTGCAGTTCAAACTTTAGTTGCACTATCAAACTTCAAGGTGACACTGACCAAACTGACCAGCTACACACCTGCCTATTTCCTACAGCAAGATCAAGTAAAAAAACGTGCTATAATTAGTCAAAGAAAAGAAGGAACAAAGGAAAGGGAAAAAGGGAAAAAGGGAAAGGGAGAAGGAGAGGGAGGGGAATGAAAAAGGAAAGGGAAACGGAATGGGAAAGGGAAAGGGAAAGGGAAAGGGAAAGGGAAAGGGAAAGGGAAAGGGAAAGGGAAAGGGAATATATCATGCTGTGGAGGACTCCAAGTAGTTCAGATCGTAACTGGAGTTATTCCAGTTCTGCTCAGAAAAGTGACAACAGCTGCTCCTAGTCACTCAAGACCTCTCACATATGCTCAGTTTACAACTACTACATTGTACATTCTGACTACCAACACTTCAGTCTGAATTTCCACATTTTCGCATCCTCACAAACAACAAAGCTTCCAGATGCCGAGTCAGGTCTCTTGTTCCAGCTGTGCAAATCCACCAGCTACACTTGGGCAACTTAAATTGCCATTAATAGTAGTGTAATGTAAACAATTCTATTGACAATGAATAAGAAAAAACAAACAAACAAACAAACCAAACCAAACCCAAAACCAAACATCTACAACAATAACAACAACAAAACCCCACATCAAGCCCAATGTCTCAGGCACATTAGCTCTCTATGTGTGTTAATGATGCCAGAAGAAATGACTAAATAAATGAAGAATAGAAATATAGCTTATTACATTACATAGTACTTCCTCAGTATGTCTGATGAACTATCTCCAGCCAAAGATAATGCATCTGTACGTGGTAACAAGACAGTTTATTTCCAAGTTAATTAGAAGCCATGCATTATCCATTTAGTAACCAGTAATACACTTTTAATTATTATTTTGTAGTGTTGTATTTATTGTGATGGAAAATGTTGCTCTTTCTGTAATAGTGGAAAGATTTGGGCTGTGTGCATATGATACGTCATTCCACTGTAGTTCAGTGAACAGCATTACTATGTTTGCTCTCACTATTTGGATTTTATTGTTCAAGAATGGGTCTATGTGGATACAAGAATGACAGAAGACTTTGATTTTACTGAATTATCTTGGGAATACACCTACAAAACCTATAGGTGTTTTTCTGCCTTGTGATATCAACAGCCCTGAATTAGGCATTTAAAAATTAAAAACAATTCCTTCCCAGACAGGAATAAATAATCTTTGGGTCCCCTCTCCAGGGTGAGCGCTCTGAGTTGTTACACACAATACATTTTATGTGTGGAGCATAAACAGGAGAGGGAAAGATAATTACAGTAAGAGGATCTAACAGATTTCTTCAATGCCTAGTAAGCTGACTGATAAAAATTTAAATGCTGAAAAATTTTAGAAAACCCAGATGCTGACCAAGAAGCCATGAAACTCTACATTTGGAATTTGCATGTCTTCCAAGCTAACTTCTTAACTACCTATCACAGTGTCAATACCTAAGACCCTTCTGGATTTATCTCTAGGATCAACACCTACAAAGTGACTTGGCTGCTCCACAGCCCCAAATCAAAATCCCTTGACTATACCTGCACCCCTGCTAATGGATATTTCTTCAATCTGTTTTTATGCAAGTTCTGAAGATTCATATATAAAGTATGAGGCAAATTCACAGTGGAATTCATAAAAGGTAGGGTAATGAAGAAGGAACTGTCAGAGACAGAAGTAGTAAAATCTGAGAACAAGAATGTGACCTAGCACACTGTCACTGTAGTCAGTGTCACCCTCCTTTTGAATTTCCTTTTGCCTGAAGACAGATAACCAAAGCACCAAAGCATTTCTTTCCCAAACTGAATGTTTATAATAAGTAATTAGTGTTTGATTTATTTTTTTTTTTAACTAGTACTATTGCAAAAGACCTTATAGAAAATAGAGCTCATGTCCACTGTGGTGCAAGGCAAAATAAAATGGGCGTACAGCATGACACCTCACGAGAACTTATCAAAGCTATCTTTAAAAGACCAAGACAATTTTTTTTTTACTAACCTAAATCTCATAGCACTGAATTTTACACCTATTGTTTCATTTCTGTCCATGTGTGCAAAGGTTTTTTATATACTCAAAGACTGGTGACCATCTTCTGTCTTCTCTTTATTCTTTGAGATGAAACAAGCCAAAAGCTTTCCATCATTTCACAAAGTACACATTTCCTAGCAATTGAGACAATCTTATTGCAAACTAGTTTTGTCTAGTCTGTGCATGTCTTTTGTGCATTACTCAAAACTACACACATGGTATCAGCTTTTCTTTCCAGTTCTGAGAAGGGTGAAGGGACAACTCCACATTGTGGTTTTTAGAAGACAACATTATATCTGTTTTTCTGCAACTATATGACATGGATGAGTTAGATTCTGCTTTTATCTTTATTTGATCCCTCAGACTCTTTTGACAGAGCTACTCATTAGAGTCTCCCTTCATTCTGTCATTTCTGCTGCACATTATCCCAAAATGCATTACTTTCCTTTTATCACTTTTGAACTGCATCCTGGAGTTTTTTGTCACTAGTTTTGCAAAATGAATTTTGAATTCTAACAACATTCTCCAGCGTAATTAAGAATGTCTAGAAGATGGACTTCAATTTCCTGTTTAACAAGTACTTTCCGTAGTGGCAGTGACTATAGATCCACTGGTTACTACATGAAATACAGTTACACAGGTGATGCTATATGCAGATGAAAAACAATATCACAAGTTTATCACAAGGAGCTGTGGTGGCAATTTTTTTTGTTTGCGACACAAATAGAAGGTGGAATTAGAGTGCAGGCTACTGCCACAGTGAGACTCACGAACAGGCCTCTATCCAAACCTTTCACCACCTGCAAAACCTAGGCTTTGAAAATCAAGGCGTATACTCTCCCTTCTCACCCCTGACAAAAGAATTTACCTTTTTACTTGAGTACTTCTCCTTTTACTGTGATGTTTGTGTCCCTCATTTATAGTATTTACTGTAGACGTCAGTTAACTTGAGGGGGGGAAAAAAACAAGGGTATCTAGTTTAATTATGAGCAGATAGTTATTTTATTTGACCAGATATTGCTGCACAACATTAATTATGTTATCATCGTGTGCATATCCATGTTATTAAATATTCATTACTTCTAACGATTTACAGTGTGCTAAGCTTCATATTTCAGTATAACTCATCAACTGAACAATGAGGACTTGCTTACTTTAAGCTGCAAACTCAATTTATACAAATAGATACAATCATGAGGATTCATTAATAGAAAAAGAGTTTGTGAACTCTTTCATGTTTGTGAATATGAAAATTAATAATAGCTGTTTCATGAAGGTAGCACCTGACATGGAAGTATTCATGACATTGTTAGGCTGTGTACTAAGCTGAAATTCCATAAATTTTTAAGCAATGGGGTCAAATTATTTTCTGACTCCACTGAAGTCAATGGAGTTAACTATATATATATATATATATATGAATGTGGCAGAATTTGACTCCATTTGATGAAGCAGCTTATATAAATACAGATTCTTTAGTGCTAGCCCAGTATTATTGTGGCAAATACTTCCCTGGCACTTTTTATAGTCAGAAGAAATTAACACTGTTAAACGGTCATGCAGGTATTGATATGCCCAATATACAACGTAAACAATCATAAAGTGCAGTGTAAAAGTCTGCCACAGCTAGAAGTTTCCCTTTTCTGGTAACTTCTTAAACATGAGAAAAGAAACAGGTTTTTACCATAACTGATAAAGTATTTTTTCTGGATACAATGCTAAACATAGCAATTGCAGTTAATAGATAACTCATAACCAGCCCCTCCTAATTATCAATGGAGAAAAGAAAATAACTAATTTAGGCTAGTGTATTTGTTTTACTAACCATTACTAGTAGAGCAAAGATGCCTAATTCAAAGAATTTTATGAAATAGCTGATACCACACTCACCTCCATGTTTTCTATATACAGTAACAAAGAAATACAGCATAGGTATGCACACTACACAAAGAGTGAACGTTATGTAAATCACAATATTGTAATGATAAATGTTGATTACATCATCCCACACAATAGCAGTAGTAGTGCCTTAGAAGCTATAGTAACAAAATGTTGCAAATAAATAACTGTATCAGTTGCAATAGATTTTTATGTAAGACCTGAATATGAGATATTAATCAAAAGAAATTCCCAAGTACCAGCTGAGCTTCTTGGTTTTGCTCATAGGAACAAACTGCAAGCAGTCCAAAGCCTTGTTCTATGACCTCTGCATGTTACACAGTAATTACACCCTTACCTAAGTACGAACTTAGCAACTCCATTAGCAATTCTGCAATTATTATAAAGGAGAAAACCCTCAATAAATTCAGTGCTTTCAAGCTGGCCCTTGTTAATCCAGTTACTTCAATTATAAAAAAAAAGATAAATCCTTCGTATCTCAGTATCTCTGCATCACACGAAGTTCACTAGATATCAAACAGGATTAAGAGTTTTCTATAACTGGTATCAGTTTATTCAGGTTAACCAGTTACTGTACTCTTCCCTCAGGTGGATTCTGTCTTGGAATCATCTTGATGGAGGTGCATGAAGAAGGGAATGGTGTGCCCCCCACACCATCCAGTAATGTCATATACTCTAATGAAACCTAGAGAAAAGCAGGTTTTAGGTTGGCAGGAAAGGGCAGTTTTAAAGAGCTTAAAAGGAAAATGGGAGGAGCAATCACTTTCTCTAATAAGATTTATTACCATTCCAAATATTAGAATCAGGTAAAAAAAATAATCTCTTTGTGACCTTTGACAAAACACTTTTTGGAATACATCTTATATTATAAATAGCTTGGGTCAGTTCAGCTTCAGTTCAGTTTTGTGGATGTTTTATTTTTCCACTAGAAACCTAAGGGCTAGGATGGAAAACAGTCTTTGAGTCATCACAGCCAGTCATTGGCCATGGCCATCAACATTATTACACAGCAAATTTGCATAATCAAAAATCGGTTTCATTTCTTTATCTCACTGCCGTAACTAAAAATAATGCTACTTGTCTTATGGTTAGAATCTCCTTTCTTATTTCCAGACTGTGTTTATTTATAGGCATTTTACATCCCATACCTATTTTGTGACATGAATGTACTTTTGCTTAATTAACTCTTCTCCTTTTTTCACTTTGACTGACACAAAATGTTTATAGGCGATTGTACTTTTTCAACTTCCTTATTACTAGGTGAAATATCTTTTAGTTTATGTAGACTATGCTTCTTATGACAATGTCAGTAGTAGCTTATCTACACTTTTTCAGTTTGAAATCTTTATCCTGAGCATGAATAATCACAGCTTTAAGCATTATTCCAGATGAGGTTGTATCCCGGCTTTGTCACGTGTTGTTAACATTTCTCCGTCTGAAATTGATAAACCTCCACTCATCTGTTTTAAAGTAATACTTGTTTTTGCTGCAACCATATCATGAGTAGCTTATATCCAGAACATTTGGAAAATGAACTTTAATTCTGTGTTCCTGAAAATCACCTCATTTTGAATATTCAGTTCTCCACTCCCCTGGCTTTTTCCGCATAATCTTCTTTGAGATTGATAGTGTCTCACAACATTTTGCTCTCTGCAGACTTGATTACTACAATCTCAGTATTTTCTCTATGTCACACATGGAAGTATTAAATAAATTCAGCCCCAAGATCAATCCTTGCTGCTACCAGGGAATCCATTCTTTTTCATAGTTGTCCATTTAGGACAACATTTAGGGCAAGTTGTAGACTTTCCTGTAACCAGGTCCTTAGTTACTTGACATTTCCTGCATTTGCCATCTTCTGCAGCTCTCATTTTCCCATGTATTTCTGGGTTGGTTTTTTGTTGTTGTTGTTTTTGGTTTGTTTTTTTGTTTTTTTTTTTTTTTTTACGCTCCAGAAGATTCACTAGGTTCTTCTCTGTAAAATATTACTCACTTTATCAAAAAGTTTAGTTTGGGAAAATCTATCCTTGATGAATTAGTGTTTATTTTTCTGTTCTAATTTCTTTTTAAATCTATAGTTTAACTCACTATTGTTTAAAATTTATTACAATTGTACACCTTCTGACAGTAAGGATCTTAGAACCTGCATTGCAAAGTACTCTACCAGCCAGAGGATAATATAAGCAAGAACCTAGAAGAGTATCTTTCTCCTTTAGGACTTTTGCTACTTTTTTTCCTGTGCAATATAATTAATCTTATCTATTCCATGAAATCTTTCTCTTTGCAAGATAGGTTATGATGCTCTTGATGTGCAACATTAACACAACACTTGTATCTTTTCTGAACGAAAACTGCCCTTGTATATCCCTGTACCAGCTACGTCTGCTAATCCATTATGCTTCCTTTTTAGGTTCTGAACATTTGTTCTCATCTCTCTGTAGTTGTTCCTGTTTTTCTCTCTCTTTTTATTCTTTTGGTTTGGTTTGGTTTTTTGTGGGGGTTTTTGTGCTTTTGTTTTTGATTTTTACAGTGGCATACAAACATCTGTTTGGCCAACTGAACTGAAAGCTTAATCTGTCAGATATAACTATAACAAAAAGACATAATTTGGAACACAAATAATTTTTTACCAGAGCCTTCACCTGAGATGGAAAACAATGAGCTTCTGCAATATTCTGTATCCAAAAGGTACAATATTTTATACAGCATCAGATGAGCATTTTTGGCAGATTTAGTAACTCCTCTGTTATACCAGGCTTCCCACTCAGGCTTAGAATTTATCAATATTTTCTTTTCCTCCTCCAAGAAATTCCTGGCAGAAGCAAACCCTGGACCTGTTGCAATGACTCAGTGCTGATCCATAACTCTGAAAGATTTCCCATGACAGTCTGCCAATGAAAATATGTCAAAGATTGGCTGTGTTGTCCATAAAGTGTGGCCAGAAATTAAAACAAAAGGAATTTTATTCATTTTGTAAATAATAAACATTTTTATATACTTACAACTTACTATACTTGAGTGATATGGTGTCTTGATTAAAGAGAACATTTTTATTAAAAGTAAAAGCTATTATTATTACCAATTATTACTACTTGTGTTCTCCAACATGATACTGTTAATTGTTACAGAAAATACAAACTCATATAGAAAGTTATGCAAAAGTTCTGTCTATTATTCTCCTAATTGTTTGATTGAACTGTATAATAATGTTTGGAGAGAGAATCATCTCAGAATAGTCTTATTTCAAGAAAGTACTTCAATTTTCATTGGTAGATGAAATCTTTTCTTTTTTTTTTTTTTCTATTATTAAAAATATCAAATTGATAAGCAAGTCTGGCCATAGTCAAGCTTTCTAATCTACAGCAATAATCACAATTGTTAGTATCTAGTGCTTCCCAAATACCCCTTTAAGATACTATTTGATACACCATATAATCTTGTGGGAAACAATTGGGATACTACTGCTTCAAAAACAGCTAAATGTATTACAATATATTTGTTTTCTCTGGAATGCTGAATTGGAAACCTACAAGATGTTGAATAAGAAAACTGATACCACTGCTTATCTGTCCAAAAGCTAGTGGTGTTAGGAAGCCCAGTAATTGAAAAATGGATAGCACTGATATTTGAACCTTTTTATATAACCTTTGAAGTGTAAGCCTTTTGGGGAATAAATTGCTTTTTGTAACAAGAACAATGTCAGATCCCATATTTAGAAACCATGCACTTAATTCATTTTCAGACAGAGAAACTCATGTTGTCTTGTTGGGAAAAACATTGCAAAATGGATTAAGCTTCACCCTGGAGAGATGATAACCTAATATAAATAACTGCAGGCTGATCTTTATTAGTTACTGAACAAATATTGCCAAATAGGACAGGCGACCTTCAATGATGATTGATCTAGGATAAGTCATCAACAGCCTTGTCTGCAGAGAATAACTTTGGGGCATTTTGGAATTGTACTGCTCTTCTTATTTCAGAGTTGGCACTAACGCCAAGTAAGAAGAAGTACATCTTCTTTAACAGCAAGGTCTAAAGCTAATACAGTGGCAGAGTAATCACAACTTACTCTACAGTGGGCAACTCCTAAGTATCTGCTAGAACTAATCAAACAGGATCGGGTCTTTGTTGGAGACCTGAATCAGCCACAGCTTCCCATGTTCACAGGAGTCAGCCTAAACTCTGCTTTTTAGAACTACTGTGAGTATGATGCTTTTTTTTTTCATCTGACACTAGACAAATGAAGTATTATCATTATCTAGATGTCTCTATATTCCAGTGCACCAGAACTGGCATCACATGAATTGAAGTATGATTGATTCATTTTGTAACTATTCTTTCCTCAGATTTTTGCTATTTGCTGAGATTTGCCTTTTTACCCGGGAAGTAAAAATTTCCTGGGTTTGAAAGTCAAACCTCGGATACAATTGTAGGTGTGTTGACTTGAAATGCTATTGCGCTCCAGTGAGAAGTCCCATTTACAAACAGTCTTTAATGATATTTGCTGTAATAGTATTAACAGGTAAACAACATTGATACTATGAAGAAGTATCACAAAGCACTACTTGAGAACTCATACTATGGAGCTATACTGGTTGTATATGGAGATAAGTGAAAAAATGAGAAGAGCAAACATCTGCCAGTGGAATTGTGGAGCACATAATGTGCTAATAGACAAAGATTCAAATCAAAACAACACATCTTGAGTATTAGCTACACGAAGACAGAGAATACCAGGTTATTGGTTTTATCACACATGAGCACTTTCAATATTTGCACAAATAAGCTACATACAGCTTATCTGTGCAAAAGACACTTTGAAACCTGATGATCCCTGATCAGCTGATGCGTTACGAGACAACCTTCAAGAGACTGTTATTTTCTATATTGAGGATTAATTCAAAGGCGAAGAGTTATATTCTTAGGAATTGTTGCTTATGGGACTGAGATTTGATAGCTGGAAGAAAGAAAAATTAGAATTATTTGCTCTAATTATAAAATGCTGTGTATGAAAATAACACAGCCCTGTATTGTTGAAGTACTCTTTACTTGAACAGCACTAGGCACATCCACAGTTTTGTGCAGCTGGGAGAGAAGCAGCAAAAAAATTGTTTTCCAAAAAGTAGTATGGTACTGATCTGGGAGCCTTATTAGCCTTTATGCTATCTTCTCTTCTAGGCTGAGTGCTTTGCTTTTGTTTCGATGAGTAAAGAGCAATTTTGGCATCAACACTTGCAAGCTTATTTCTTTTCATCAGTTATCCTCTTAATATTTTTCTACTTTGCTCAGGTGATAAAACTTGTTGTCTATGATTTTTTTTTCTCCCTTATGAAAGAATTATTTTTATTTTTAGATTTCAAAAATGACAGAACAAGGCTTTAGTTGTTGCTGTTCTAAAAAGCGAATTGCTTTTTCATACTCTGCTATGAAATACAGTGTAAGAACCTACAGCAACGTTTCTTTCATGTAATGTCTGAATTATCCACAGAGGTTGGAATACTAGATAGACAAGGTTATTTGTGTGGTGGTAATAAAGTATTTCTGTTAGAAGTTATTACTTCTAATGTCAAAGAACCCCTAGGAACTAGGAATTCTGAAGGAAATAGCTTAATAGTAACTCTTCTAGGGCCAAATTCATGGCCAGTGTTATTCCACTGATAAGTTTATGAACTTCTACATGACAACTATGGTTAAAACTATTCCCTAAGTTAAAGAAGCAGTTTGGAGGTGTTTCTGTGTATCTTTCTAGTACATTTGTTTAGCAAGAGACCTTTAAAATCTCCAAATGTTTACTTAGCTTCTCCTTCATCCAATATTTTGTCAGTGTCTCCCTTCAGTTCATTGACTTTGATTAGTACCCTTTTTTTTCCCCTTCAATATACACTGCTTTATATTCCATGTTGTCTTTTGTGCATTAGCAACATCAGTGCTCTTCTGCATCCTCTTCATGCTTTAGACATGCACATGCCATATGAATCCCTCACTGTGTTTGCTTGCTTCTTCAAGAACTGTTATTGTGAAGTTAGTGAAAAAGGTCAGGGTGATTATTTAGTGGGAAAAATCGAATCTGCTGGAACTTTATTGCTTTCCTCTAAGAAATCTGACTTATTTATGACATAAGGCATTTTAGGGCACCTGATAGGACTGGCTTCTTTCTTTATGATACTTCTGCCTTTGTGTAAAATTGTGCTATAAATGATATTGACAGTGTCATACAGTACTACTGTATTGTTTTTAAGTTGCGTTGTTTTGGCAATTTATAGTCAAACAAACCAAAGTTGTGACTGTCTGCCCTACTTGCAAAGTTGCAGGGACTTGTCTTAAATTTTTCAATATATGTTAGAGAAACTTTCAGCAGAAGAAAGTTTAATATAGCTCAAAGAAAGGTGCACTTTTTCTTCTGGCTTGAATCTACAGCTCTTAACAGGTGTAATACAGACAGGTGTAGAGATAATCTTATGATTGGGATATTTTTCTTAATAGGCTTAGTAGACAAGCCCATTGGCCACAGTACCCCAAAGAGTTGCCTGACAAGTGCAATAAACTAGACACACTTCTCAAAAAAGAGAGGTGTGAACATCTGAATTGTCCACTCCATAAGAGATATTAGATAAAAAGTAAAGGCTGGTTCTCTGACCCCAAAAGAAATAATCAGGTAACAGCTACTCAGAGGTTACTGGAAAGGATAATTTGTAGTGCCTCTGGAGGCAGTAATGAGATAAAAGGGTCCTTTAAGGCTCTGTTGGTCAGAATTATCTTCAAATTGTCTTCTCAAGCAGGATTTTTTTTTAACCTGTAATACTGAAATTGATGAAGATCCTTTCCTCTGCATCCCTCAAAGCCAGACAAGTCAGCTTTCTCCCTTCACATTTGCACGTGTCAAACTTCCCCAAAAACCTTTCATTTTGTGACCCAGGTTTTTAACCCCCATAACAAATCTGTGAGTAAACTGTTCAGAGGTTTTTTCATTCTCTTGTGCTCTTGATAGTTAGTGCTGTTCAAGAGTACAGACTTTGAGAACTTCAGTTACAGTTCATCATACCATCAAATGCCCTGTACCTCTAGAGCTAGAAAAAACAACCCAGTGCCAGACTGTACAAAACTGGGGAAGGATTTAATGCCCAAAAATAAGCATGTCTGTTACTCACAGTTTAATTGAGTGATCCCTGTTAAGCACTCCTTGGATGTGATCACTTAGAGTATTATTTTTCAGATGCTGGTCTTCTGATTAAATCCAACTGACTTTGCCATCATCGTTCTAATCAGGATATATGGATTTTCAAAGGCAATGCATTTTTGCACAAGTGGGAATAAGACTTTTAAATGTTAGGGGTTTAAGTGACTAGGCTTACTTAAATTATTTTTTTTAAGTGATTGAAAATATACACATTCCACATTTACTGATACTCAATAACTTCCAGAGAAAATTAATTATGTTTTCCCTATAAGTACTTGGGGGACATTCGAGCTGCCAGGCCTACAGATAGAGCTTTGTGATCCAAGCATTTAGCTGGTTGTTTCACATACAATAACTGATAGTCACTTTTTTCACACATCAGCCTTTAGCTATGGAAAGTGTGGGCTCACTGGGACAACTGGAGCCTTTCCAGTAGCAACCCTTGGTGCGTGTTGCATATGATGTGACAAGGAAGATACTACACTACTTAGCAATTTCTTCATTTTTACACCACCACTGCAGCTATATCCAGTTCCACATCCTTCTGGTCCTAGTGATGCTGCACTGGATTATATAGACCTTAACTGTCCACAAATTTCCTACTGGATAACATTATTACAAGTGGAATCTGAGAATAAACAAGGCTAACCACTATTCTTTTACCAGTGTATTTTCAGGTCGGCTCTAACAAGTGCTAGAGAGAGCTGTAGCTTCAGGAGCAGTTGAGAAAAATGTGCGAGATACTTCTGCTAGATACAAAACCTATTTTGAAGGGGTTGCGAGAAAAAAAAAAAAAAGAAAAAAGAAAAAAAAAAGGTCAGGCAATTGTTAAGTAGCTATCAGTTGTGTGCAGAAAAGACAGTGTGCTGAGTTCTGTCTCCTATAGCCATTTCCAAGATAGCACAGCTGGATTTTGGATTCTAAAAATTACCTCACACTGTAAAGCTATGAGAACATGGGGATTTGCAGCATCTCAAAGGAGAACTTCAGATCCTGATGGGATTACAGTCTCCAAGTTAGCTATGCTGGACACAGCTTTTTATACAACCTGCACATTATAGCTTTTCTGTAAAATTGCTGTTTTTATAATTCTGCTGTTTAGTTGGTTTTTTTTTAAAGATGGAAGAGACTGAGTTATTTAATATTAAAAAGTATTTTCTCTGCATGCTAAGCTTAATTGACTCAGTACTCATTATTATAACTGGATTATCATTGGCTCAATGATAATTTTTGAAGGGTAGCTGCATAAATGCTTGATCATCTTTTCAAGCCATTAAACACTCTGGGCATCAGCCTCTTAACAGTAATTCTGACATATTTATCTCAGCTGGGTTTGTAATTCTTCTTTGTTCAGGGTTTGTGATCTGTATATACAGTAGATTTGAAAAAAAAAAAAAACAAAACCAAAAACCAACTCAACAACCCACAACAAATGCAAACCAACAAAACACAACATGGCCTTCCAAAGGAAGAAAGAAAGGAAGAAACGGAAGGAAGACAGACTTTTCCATCAGAAAATAATCCTCAGTGACTAACAAATGAAATATTTTCCTTAAAAGGCAATTATGCTTTTGTCCATTATGTCTGGACACGTCGAGTAAATACTAGTTTCAGATTTGCAGGCACCTCGTTACATTTATTTTTAGAAGTTAGATAAAAGTGTTCCTCTTGGTTGCCCTCTGTATAATTAACCTCAGTTTACTTCCAAACTTGATTTTTAAAGAAAGTATCTTATGCAGCTCACATCATGAAAAACATTAGTCAATAAGGACAGGCTTTTCTCTGCATCTTTAGGTGAACAAACAGAACACAATATCAGATTTATAGTTTCCCACCAAATTCTGTGAGTAAGCTTTGAAATTCCAACTGACTATTACTCATGAATGCTTCTGGACCACAGAAACCTATTGATTCTGTGAATTGCCCTCAGCTCCTTTTGGCTTCATTTTTGGTTAAGATTCTACGCACTAATTCCCTCCATAAACAGTTAAACAATGACTAAAGTTTGATCATTCACGCCTAAACCCACCAGGACAGACCCACGCTGCACTTTTTCCTCCTCCTTCCCCCTCTTCCCGAAGGGATCGGACAGTGCGACCCAACCTCCCGCCTCCACCAACGGCACGGTAAGGCAGCGCTATTGCCCGAGGCAGCGGGAAACATCAGTTCTAGAGCCTGGCTCCCTTCCCCGAGGAAAAAAAAACTTCTAACTTTTCTTCCCGGCGGCGGTACCGCCGGACGCGGGGTTCCCCGGAGCGGCCCGGCGCTGAGCAGCTCCAGCCCAGCGCTCCGGCGCGGCGCCGAGCCGAGCAGCGCCGAGCCGAGCCGAGCCGAGCCAGCAGCAGCATAATCTACTAATGGCTTCTTTTCATTTCAGCCCTCCCTGAGAGACTCAGTGGCAGATTGTAGACTCAATTACTCTCATGTCAGGTGATTATCCTAGGTCTTAATGTAATCTTCCATTCACACATACCATATTTCAATTACGGCAGCTATGAAACAAGCTGTGTATTCAAATCACCAATCACCTTATCACTGCTGAACAATGTCAACTGTAAAAAACGCCAGCTGAAGGCAATTACACATGTGTTGAGAACCGATTATGATTACTCTCTGTGGTATTTGTGATGAGCTGGGGAATGTTCTGAAAATTTAATTTAATGACAATATGCTTGCTGTACAATCCATAATACCTCCTGAATCCAGCATGGGGCTATTAAAACTGATAGGAGCATATTATCACCGAACTGAAAAGCTGGGTTGGGATGGTTGCTGGATGTCTCTACAGGGAATGATAGGTAATTTCTCCACATATTTCTAACGGCTGAGGCAGACAGCTTCCAGTTCCAGCTGCACTCTGAAGGTGGTCCCTTCCCCTCGCTCCTCGCTCCCAGCGCTGAGTTAAGGTGTTTTACTGTAGCCGCTGCAGAGGGACGGGGAGGCGGGAGGAGGAGCAGGGGGGCAGTCGGGGAAGGGTGGAGGGACTATAGGAGAACGTCGGGCCCGGCCGTTGCCTCAGAGACTCCAGGGCACAGCGCCATTTGCCCCAGGGGACTTGCATGACCTCGTTAAATCCTTTCTCTCATTTTCTTCTTCTTTTTTTTTTTTTTCTCCCCTCCTTTTCACACCGTCCCCGCTGCCGGGACTTAGCAGAGCACAAGTAGATCTAACCGTTTGCGAAGGGATGGGGATCACGGGCCGCTGACGGGGCCCGGCACCCCCCGCCCCTCCCCGCGGGGTCGCCTGTTGCCAGGCAACAACCCCGGCCAGCGCGGCCTACACCGCCATCCCCAGCCGGGCCGCCAGGGGAACGCTACCCCCAGGTCCCCCAGATGTGTATATGTACGTAGCGAAGGTGAAAGTCTAATTGTTGTGCGGCTCCCTGGCCTGTCTGGCGTGGCCCTTCCTTCCAACAGGTAGCCAGCGCGGTGGGCGCCGGCCCACAGGCGGGATCGCCGCCGCCTCTGCGAACGTCCCGTGCAGGGCTGCTGGGCAGGAGGAGAGGAGGGGGAAATACAGTCTGTGTGTGGAAGGGCAGCCGGGGGGAGGGCTGGTGCGCGACGCTAATGCTATTTATTGATCTGAATTGGTGCGATTCTAGATTAGGCGTGCAATCCATTTCAGAAAGCTGACAATCTCCGCTGCCTGGGCAAGACACAAAGGTCTCCCGCTCTTTGAAGGCTGTGCCGGGGAGTACTCCAGCGAGCTCTGCGCTGTATTGTCTGGCCCTCTTTCTGGGGCTGCCTTACAGACTCGGGGGCTTTCAAACAAAACAAATCTTCTCCAGCGCTACATCAAAAATCCCGTTCAACTTGAAGCATGTGATGCCATTCGCCTACATATAAGAAAAATAGCTTTTAATTAGTGTACACTGAAGAGATTTGTTTATCTGCACTCACATTTCATATGCAGAAAATTTATTTTTGTAAACGGGTTTACATTTTAAACAGATCGGCCTATTGTGGTAATTTGCCCTTCATTTTATACAGGAATTTTATTGTGGATTTATTACTCTGAAAGCATTTAAGTGGAATTCTGTGGTACATGTGCTTTTTAAGCCTGGAAATCAAACAGTTCTCTGCCTCAAACATACATGTTATAGGAATGAGGGTTACCTGATTTTATCTTTTGTTTGTTTGTTTTAAGTCACTGTTCCACACTGTGCCAAGTACCCTTCCTCAACTCTCTTCTGCCTAGGTCAGCTATACCTATATGTCAGTAGGACAAATACATCTGATGAGACATGGCAGGGAGAAGATAACTGTAATTCACAACCTGTAGTACTGCTTTTCTTTTGGGTACACTTAGGTATGTGTCTAAATATCTCATGCATGTAAACCACAAGGCCAGAAAATAAAAAAGGTTGATAAAACTGATGTAAATTAGAAAAGCCAGAATGAGCTACTAGAAACATTTCAACAGTATACTAAAATTATTTGAATCTATTCTGGAAAACAGCTTCTGTCTGATAAAGAGGTTTTAACAGCATAATTTACTTTTTAAAGAGCCAGTTTTAAAAAAGAAGCAATTTATAAATAGGACTGATGGGGAAAAGAGTAAATCACAGGAGAAAACTATGCTAACAAAATAAGCAAATGTTTAGGAAACTTAACTCATACCAGCTTTTGGGTATATGAAAGGAAACTGTCTTCTAGACAGTACAGCAATTTTCTTGGTTTGCAGTATTTACATGATGTTCACGTAACACAATGTGGTGATTAGTATTATTATAGCAACAGTAGTAATAACAATGGCAATATTAACAGCAATGATAGTAATAGCAGAAAATGGCAAAACCAAACCAGAAACAAATGGAGCAAATTAATAAGGAGCCTTTTGTCTAAGACACAAACCAGCTGTTTCTCTAAAGGAATGAAAGGGTGCATCTTCATTTTGGATTAGTCTACAGCTAAGGATCGCTGACCTGTGAGCAGTATGAATCTGAATTCCAGCTACAAGCAGAGAGTTAGGGCACCTCTGCTCTTTGCTGCGGGCATACAGAATTCACAACATCGCATGCATCTGGCACTTGCAAGGAAAGCTTTCTTTTTACATGTAGTAGAAAGGCGGCATGCAAGCTGATTTGTGATATTACCCTTCATATCTCAAAGCAAAGAGAATGCCAAGAAATAAAGAAAAACCCCTCAAGTCTCTTGTTAATCATGAAAGTTGATATTGTTACTGGCATGTTTCTTGCATGAAGGGAACAATATTCTATAAATTAAGGGAGCTACAGCACAATGGCATAGCTCCAAACTTTCTTCCAATTACTGGAGTATTGTATGACTTATATTTCATATAGAGAACAGCATCCCAGCATCTGTATTATGCTGAAATTCAAGATTTTTTTCTTAATCCTTTTATGTTGTTGTTGTTTCTTAATTTGGTTGCACTTTTTCTGTGGGTTTTTTTTTTCTAGGAAAGCTGTTGAAACTCCATAAGGAAACGTCTCTATCCACCTTAAACATAGCGTGCGTATGTATAAGATGAGCAAAGATGCCATGATAGAGATCATTCAGGTTAACATCATGTTTTTGATTCAGTAGGTAAGCTTGTGTTATTTAGAAAATGTTTTGGGTTTATTTTTCTCTCTCTAGACACATTTAAAAAAATACTTTGAGAGTTTACAAGTAAAATGTTATTAGGTAAATATCCAACACATTCAAGGGCTTTATTGATTTTTCAGCAAAATTTTCAGCTACTGTACTTATTTTAAAGATCAATTTTATCACCTGAGCTCAGGCATGCTGAACTTCAAACAAAGGAAGAAAGAGGACAATCCTTCATAACCTCCTCCATGACCCTAAACAGCCAGAAAATCAAAAGGCCAACCCATTTTGTTAACTGAATTACATTTCTTCTCTCCCTCTTTGATCCTTCTTAATGTATAGTTCTCTGCCAAAAAAGTAAGCTATCTGATTACAAATTGTGCTACTTTTATTGCCCAAGGCAGTTGTTAATTTTTGCCATAGGTCAGACAGGATAGAGCCCTAAAGAACCAAGAGCTTCTTAATTGCATGGTGTACCACTAGCTGTTGCCACATCTCAGAGGAGTTATTGCACCTTGCAGATAATGCCCTTTTCCCCTTCAAGCCATGAAATAGGTTCTCCCTACATCAATGTATTAATTAGATTTCAAGACTGTTTCAAAAATTATAGCTGAGGCTGCAGTTCAAATATTTCAGAAGTTATTAGAAAGATTGTCTGTGGGTTTGACTGTTGGGTTTTTTTTTTTAATTGAAAACGGGGAGGAACTGAAGATTCTTGTCTTTATTTCTTGGATAAGGTAGGGGAAGCAGCCCAACCTGTAAACCTTGTCACATGAAAAGAATATATAAGTTTTGATAGAATTCCAGGTTAAGTTTGTCAATTCTGATGTTGTAAAAAGTGAATGAATTGGCACGACCTGTAGAAATCTCAGGAAACGTTTGAAATTTCTTCATCTGGCTGTATATCAAGTACACAGTGAAAAAAGGAAATAGAAGGAAAGTAGAAAAGAAGGGCAAAAGGCGAAATGGTTTGTGTCCATTTAAGAAAAAATCAATAATAGCATAAAATTGATTTAGTGCTTGTCATAAAACATAAGTAAGTGCTGGAAAATAGAGAAAATTGAGTCTCAATTTAATCTGCACAAAAGCCACACTGTACTGATGAAGTGATCTGGGGAGAGAGCTACATAAAACCTAAAGACAGATACTTAATTGTCATATTAAAGACTCTCTTTTCTGCCTGCTGGAGTCGAGGGGTAGGACCCATTAATCATGTGGATAAGGGGCACTGAAATCAAATCTCAATTAAAATCTGTTCAATAATGTCTCTAATATGTTTTTCAAGCATTAATTTTTTCCCATTGATTCTACACCCCATAAATCAGATATGTTGCAGTGCATGTAATAGTTTATGGAGGAGAGGATTATGGTTTTATGAAGTTAATGCAGCAGAACCATTTAATTTACGCAAGCTAAAGTTTTCTGTCTGATGATCATTTCTGTTGTTTTCTGTGAGTAAAAATTCTTTGGGATATAAACCTAAACCTTGTTTTGGTTATTATTTTTCTGTATGTGTGTGTGTCTGTGTAGAAACATTAAAAAAATATCAAAGCATACCTATGCCCTTGTTTACATGGCCCTATTTGCAAAGATGCTTGCTGAAGAAGAGACACTTTTATTTTTATTAGAGACTGTGAGTTTAGAAGGTGAAGATAACAATCTCTCGGGAAAAAAGACAACCATCTTTTGTACCATTACACTATGCAATGTCTGGTGAAATGCAGACAATAGCATAGGTATTGGCAACTCAGCTTTTGTCTTTTCAGTGAATGAAAGACGCTTTCAAGCTGCGATCATGAGAAGTTTTGTATGAGATGTAAAATTAGTTTGTGACCGGCTTAGGATGGAAAAGAACTTAGTCTTTTTACACTTGGAGAAGTGTTAACTCTTGCTAAATTCTCATTTCAGCAAATATATTCTTCACCCACATTTCCTGACAGGTACAATTGGCTATATCCTTCATCATTTCCTGTCATACAGTCTTGTGTAGGTGTTGGTGTATACTGTTTTAAGGCTGACAATTTCTATTTGTTAGCTGCATTTTGCTGGTTGGGTGACTATTGTTTCAGGACCAAATCTACTCTGATTGAAACAAAAATCAAAGCTCATTTTTTATTTCGATGATGCAGTATTTAGGCCACAGTTCATAAAAACTTTTTGAGACTGATGGGTACGCAAGCAGTCCAGTATATTTTAATCTTAAAGAAATATGAGGTGCAACTTCTCATTATATTTTTAAATACTCTTGGTGAGTAGCTTATTCCAGCTAACTGAAGCTAGCTGAAAGGTGCACAAGAGGTAAGACAGCTAAATTCCTGACATCTGGAGGTTGGTTTTGATGAACATATGCCCAGAACCAGTGGAGACTATGACTGTCAATGAGGACTAAGAGGTGCCATTGTTTGGCCTTACCAGGCCTTTGCAGATCTTAGCAAGGACAGTGAAAGGGACAGTTACCTCACCAGCACAGTCCTAAATTCCTTTCCTCACACTAACAATTTCTCTGGCTGAAAAACTAGGTTGTTCATGATTTTGTAAGACATGGTTACATTTAGTGCATTTATTACTTCTTCAATTTTACCTCTTTAAGTATGCCTTTAATTGCAAACACTGGGCTACTGATGACTGTCTCATGCATTTAATTCTACTCATTATAAGCCCCACTTCTGAACTGTCACACAGTCAGGGGCAAAAAGTCCTGTGAGTGAGTTTCATTGAGTTTTGACTCAAGACTGTCAGTTCAGAATAAAACTGTCTGATGAAGAGCTGGTGCAAGGTGCAATTCATGGTAAGACAAAAGTGGAATTAAACTACTGTGCCTCCAGCATTCTGAATCAGGACCTCTGGATCACTTTGAGGAGTACTACAAAGACAGCTATTAGCTATAAAGTTACCATACAGCCTAAAACAGTCATGGAATTGCATTCTAGTAACATTACTGTCTCCTGCTGCCTCTTCCTGTCCTAAACCATTTCTGCACCAGGAGCTGTGACAAGATGCAAAGCCATATGAAGCCTGTCTGCTGTCTTAGACCCATTCAGGATCTCTTTCCATATATACCAGTTAATAACTCAAGAGTTAATTCATAGTTAATGACCCAGGAGCCATAGAGCAGGCAGTATTGGGGGTTATGTGCAATGCATTTTTTAAAGCAGTATTTAATTTTAATAAAAATTTGTGTCTTCTCTATTGGTAGTGTGGTTACTTGTACAAAGGAAACACAGTAATGCTGAAAGACAAGGACAAAAATAATGAGATAGAAAAATAAGTTATGAATGTACTACTCCACTCTATCCTAATAATACATTCCTCTATGGAAATACAGGAAAAAAAGTCCCTCCTAAATTACAGTGTTAGGCATGCTGTTTTACTGTAGAAGGCTGTACATGAGAAGACTTAATCATTGCTATAGTTAAATAGGATTTTTATTATTTTTACCAAATCACTTATTTAATAAAATAAGAAAAGGAGATTGGATACTAGTTTGTGTTATAGCTTAAAGGTTTGCCAGCATATCTGTGTCAGGAAAGAGTATGAAAACCTGAGTGTTTCCCAGTAAAATAAATTAATTGGCACTCTGTTCTTCTAGGGAAAATTCCTTTGGTTGATACTACCTATGTCACTCCTTCAAGTTTTCAAAACATAATTTCTACAGGTTAGCTTTGCAGGCAAATGTGGAGTTTTTTGGCTTTTTTTTTTAGTGGTGACACAACTCTAATTTTAAAATATTTGCATTTTAGAGAGAATGTACTCTGTGGTTTTCTGCTTAGTAACTGAACACCAAAGTGTTGTTTCCAACATGCTTTGTATATCTAGTAGAGGTTGTATTATAACGTGGTACAAAATTAGCTTGTGGAACTCATTGTTACAAAATGACAATGAAGGGGCTAAAAAGAAGTCTGTAGATTTATCTCAATCATAAAGAGCTTCCACAGTTGCATCAGATTGAATAAAGCATTTTTAAAGGAGATATAAACCTTCGTGCTTCCGGTCACAAACACAGAGAAGATTTAGAATTACACCTGTGGCCCATGAACAGATTTTTCTGCTACGGTGGGCTATACCTTTTCCTGAAAAGTCTGAAGCTGGCTGTGCTTAGGATCCTGTATCTCTTGTGTGCCTCAGTCCTATGGCGTATCTGTGGATGCTTGAGAATTTTAGCTACCCTCACAATTCAGGCAGTTTCCCAAGTGTTTTGCCTGCCAAATTTTTCTGACTAATCCTTCTGGTGGTTAATCCTCTAGAAGATGTCTTTTCCAAGCTGACACCCTGTATTATCAGCTCTCATTTGCTCTGTGCAGCTTACTGGGAAAGCTACTTCTTGAGACTTTGGCTGGGCTGCTGACCATTATGAAAATGGTACCACTGGTCTGCAGGCCACAGGTCTCCTGGGTGTAGAATATCCCTTTGCAACCACCTCCATACTGATTTTAACACTAACCCCATGGAGATGTAAGAAGTACAAAACTATTTTCCCCATAATTCAAGGAACAGGAAAACCCCAACACTTATTTGTCAAAGGTGGACTAAATAAAGCTGTTTTCTAGGTTAATGTATCTTAGTATTATATTTTATCTTAATTCAATTCTACCAGATTCTCTTTCCTCCAGCTAAAAAGCTGTCAGAAATCCTCCATGTCTGGGAAAATTAGTGCAGGCTGGATCACAGCTCAGGGTCCAGGATGTTCTCAGTTACTAGCTGAAATTCCATTCAGATGCATAACTTTGCCCTGGTAATTTCCAACAGTTCTAGAACTCAATTCTTAATGAAGATGTCAAACTTCAGCACTTTTACCAAAGGATTAGTGACTGTCCCCTGCTAATTTTAGAAATATTGATGTCCCTGGGGCATAGCTATGTGAAACTGTCTCATGTTAGACAGTAAAAAAAAAAAAAAGTGATAAATAGTGCTCTACTTAGGTAAATGCACTTTTTATCCGTTCTTTCACCTGGCAGGCAGGGTTCACACCTCAGTATCTAGCTCTTTAACATTAAAAATACAGTCCCTGCAAACACATAAATGGATTCTATACTAATATATTAAGAAGCACAATGGATGTAGAACATTTCTGGTTGTTCACTGAACTTAAGCTATAACCACACAGTTTGGGGAAGTGGACTTGGGATAAATGATTTCTACTCTGGTTTTGAGGGACTGTATGACAATAGGATAGCTTTTTCCATTCTCATATTACACAGTTCCAGAGTCCACATTACGTATTATTAAATAGAGACAATAGTTTCTCTGTCTATGCACACAGTACAACAAAGAAGGATAGTTCCTCTGTTTTGTGTTTCACTGTTTCTTCTTGTGCCTTAGTCTTTTTACTTTTCTTTCATCTTACATTTTCAAGAGGAAACAGAAGATTTGCTGAAAGATCAGCATCTTGTGAGGAATGAGGAAGGGTGGTGTTTAAGGTGTAGGAGCCACTGGGATCAGGTATGTGGCTGGAAGAAGGTGGCTAAGGCAGGAATGGGGATGGATAAAAATGAGGATAGAGCTACACCAAGCATACTCTAATGAAGCTAGAAACTGAGGGTAAAATAAGCAACTGAAACTTATGTCATACCAATCTTCTGTATCTCAACAGTGACTTCAGACTTTTCACTGTGGTGGTTCATTTGATTGTTCCCTTCTTCCCAGGCAGCTCCATATATGTGGTAGGAGTGGCTGAACTCAGTCTAAATCCTGCTGATAATTAGGGGTGAACACAGAATGGTCTGAAGGGCTTTTGCAGCAACAAGCTTACATTTTTTTTCTACTCATCAGCCCATCTCCTTTGCCCTTCCCTAAACAGGAATTTCTTCAGCACTGTGCTCGGCTGTCTACTCAGCAAGTGTCTGATGACAAATCTGAGGATGTATCCTTCGCTCCAATTTAAATCTCCAGCCCACTTTAGGTGAAAGTGAAAGATTACAGAGCTGCTGGTCACAAGTAACTGAATCAGAAAGGCAGGGTAGTGCTACAGGTGCTCTTCAACAACAGGTCCCTATCCCTGTTTTACGCACGTCTGAGAAGGCTCAAAGACTTACCAAAGGTTACCTAACAGTAACCTTGGCAATTCCAAGAATAGCATCCCTGTGCCCAAAATGGACGTGCCAGTCACTGGCCACATCACTTCTTTTTCATTGCAAAAAGCAGCTTAACAACCAAGTCGTAGCTCTGCTCTTACTATGTCCTAGTTTTTAGCTGCCCTTGTAATTTGTGCTGCCTCTTTTCTTGATTCCCAACCAGGGAAATGTTTAAACTGAGTAGCACACAGAAAAAAGGAATATGAAATGTCTTTCAAAAATGCATGTTATCTGTTGTTTTATTCCAAAGGCAAAACATTTGCTTTTTGGAAACATCATTATCAACACTGATGAGAGAAGGAGCCCTTTGACAGTGACAGAAAAAATGGTGCTGTACTTCACCAGAGATGAAACTTTCTTTTCAATTCATGGTTTTGCTATTGAAAATAAAGATTATAATCTTTAAATTTGTTTGAATTAGAACAGTCCAAGAATTAGTAAGTGGAATGATACTTTCCATCTTTGAAAGGACTTTCAGCTTTCCGGTATAGTTGTCACACTTTCTCTCTCTGAACATGAGATTTTTCATTTCTGTACAGTTGGAGTACTTAGATGTGTCAGAAGTAAGCACCCTTTCTATCAGTGTGAGAGAGATTCCACACACATCCATACATGCAACACTGCTTGATGCTAACTGTCAAAATGGAACAGCCTTTTTAAATACAGACACCCTATATCGTCCTGTGAACCCAGGCAGAAAGATTCACTATCTTGGATTTCTGAAACCAGCACTCCTATGTGCTGTGACAAAATAAAAAATAAATTAAAAAAAAAAAAAAGAGAAAGAAACGTGAGTATTACTTTCCTTTCTGCTTCCCTTCAACAAAATCTCGCTGGCATTCACTGCAATAAAACCAATCACAACGGAATCATTTTATATGTGTGTGACTCTCAAATATAGTTCCCTAAGCCACTGTTCTAAATTAACAGCAGTTAAGCACCCATTGATAGAGACTTAAAATAAATTGTTACCCAGTGGACTCCCCTGTAGTCACCACACATCACTCAGAAGGTGCAGAGAGTTCCATAGGAGCTGTGGCAGTTGTGTTTAGGTTACGAAGAAATACCCATTTTGTACGTAATGATCTCTTTTACAACATCCTCCCAATACCAGCAGATTGTGGTATCAAACATAGGCCTCTCTTTAACCTGACTCTTAAAAACTTTCGATGAATATATTGTTTAAGATTTTTTCCAGTATGTCACAGAAGCCTTAATTAAATGCAAACTGATTCCTTCAAATCTTTCCTGTGACAATGCAGGCATGAATGGAACACATTCGAGAGCTCACACAGCTCTAGTTTTATGCAGCAGACTCAAGTCCCATGAGTGAGCCAATTACAAATTATAGTGTAGGTGAACTCGTTCTTTTCCATTCACTGGAGCTGATTCTGTGTCATTAATGCTGATATCTTAGAAAGGAAGAAAAGGCTTTTCATATCTCATTAACATTACAGAGGAGAAATGAAATTAATTCTATGATAGATGAGAGCTACATATATGGAACTAGTTCAGTTGCCTACATTTTAATGTCTTTACAGATAGCCAGAGCCATATCCACCACCAAAAGGCTCACTAATCCTCTGTGGTGTCTTGCACTGACCTCATTGGCACGGACTTGTTATTGGCTGAGGTTCCATCACTCTTAGGCTTAAATCAGCTAGAGTGAAATTTTAGCTGAGTGTTAACTGTGCCAAAATCCATCGTTAGAGCTCTCAACCTTTCACCACCCAAATGCTGAGCAGTGGCACTGGAACAGCAGAATATGGCTTGTGTTATGAATCTGTGAAGGTGAAGGCTTAGATCTATAGAAAAGGGATAAAAGATGCATAATTTACAGGAAACATACTGTGAAGGAAACGTTAGTCTCTCATATCTATTTACAATTGCATATGCAGTAAAGGAGTAACCTAATCTCAGCTGGATGATGTTCAGAGACAGAAAAATAACATTTTTTCTTAAAAACTTGCATATAGTCAAACTTGGAAGCTGTCTGCATCTGTTCTTGATACATTTAGTATAGAAAGTTATACAGTATTATCTAAACCCAACTGCTGCAAACACATTTACCTACTTCTACTCCTCTTTTGGTCTGGACTAACACAGACACATCTGTAAATAAACTTACGTATATGCCTCAAGTGCCCGAGGCAGCAAAGCAAGTACCATTCAACATTGCCGGTGTAGTGAGAGTTACTCTTTGCCACATTCATTTCCTGTTGGTTTGTGGTTTTGTTTTAATTCAGTCTGGCTATTAATGCAGAGCCTTGTGTAACAGGAATGACCCCGTGGCTCTTCTAGACTATATTCAAATCCAAAGTCTGATGAGTTCTAGCAACCTGCAGTTGTGGTTCAGGAAAACAGCAAATATCTTTTACTCCACCAGTCCCCTACATCAGCATGTTGTGACACATGAAACAAAAGACCAGAAAACCTATTTATTATCAAGCACAGGAATAAAAAACTACATAGTTTGAAATTATAGATACATTTTCACTGCAGCATTCTTTGTCTCTTAAAAAAGCTTTAAGAAGAAATATTGTTGCTTTGCCTCATTAAGAACCCATTCATCATAGAGTGCCTTGGTAAAGAATAGATGTTTTCTGCAAGGGTGTACTTACTGAAGACCTAGTTACTTACCAATAGCTGAGTTCAGGATGTATACAACAAAGCCTTCATAATTAATTAATTAAATAAATGTATTTGATCTAATTCTCTATTTCCTATTCTTTTTTCTTTCTCCCCAAACTATTTTCTTTTCTTTCTGACAATGTTAAAAACCACAAGTCCCAAATAACCCAGAATGCCATCATACAGTGGGACTGTTTCAATAAGTAGTGGAGTTGTTAATTTTGTTTTGTAGACATTATTGATAGTCTTTCTGAAAATACAGTGCTCAATTATGACTTCTGGCTTGTACTGGAAAATTTCTCCCACCCAGAGTCACACAAATTCAGAGGGGGGACACTCTCTAGAGCGGGATAAGGGCAAGAAGAAAATGTGTGACTTAGAAGAGAGAGGGACAGAGCATCTTAAAAAGAAAATAAAACCACTACTCCTAATAGTGAAAATGTGTATTTATAATTCAGTGGGAAAACAAAGACACAAGTTTGCAAGGATACACCCACCCACAGAATTCCTCCTACTTTCTGCCACAAGGAGTATTTGATCCAACAAACATATTGCCCAGGAATTAACAGGTTCAGAAAGAGGTTATTTTTTTGTTAGCTAAAACTTAAAATTCACTGTATTTGCTGAGGGAAAAAAAGGTAAGGTAAAAGTGAGGATCATCTCACAGAGGATTGCAAAATGATTTCCAGAATTGCTACACTTATGTTAGAAAAATTTGCTCCTTGATTCTGTGATCTTCAGTTTGTTTGGGTTTTTTTACTTATTCAGAAAGAAACTGAATCACCTAAGTTTCTCTCGTATCTGCTCCCACAGTGAATGTTAGGCACCTTTTAACTTGTAGCCTACAGTCTACAAGAGTGGCCACTGTAGCAGAAGCAACCACAAACTGATGGTGTGAATAGGACTGCTGTTTCTTTAAGTAAAAGTGGTGGCAAGGCCTTGAGGACACCAACAGGCTTTACTGGCCCTGACCATCCTCAGCTGGGACCTCCACCCACGCCCTCCACCAATGGGTCCAGGAGCTCCAGTGAAGCTTAGTGCCCCTCCATCTCTGGTCCTTGATAGCCCAGTCCTTGGCCATGGCCTCTGGATGGACATCAGACCCACATTCTAGTCAGCCCTGTTTCTGTTTGTGTCTCTTGCCATTGTGCCTTGCTGACTCGGTGCCATGGACAGACCCAGGTGTGCTTTGTCATCTCGCCCAGCCTGTTGAAAGAAATTCTGCCACCAGCCCTGCTGTGTTTGGGGACACCTCCTCCTTACTCTGCTGTGGCCACACACCACCCTGGCTTGTCTTTCCCTGGGGAGCAGCCTTGTGGTTGGTGCTCTTTGCCAAGTGGGGCCTTATGTATCTTAGATATATACAAGTGATTCCATAAATTGTGTTTCTAAATTTTTGCACATCCTGCTAACTCTATTATCAAGGAAGTTGTAGGGATGGGGGTGAGAACTGAGACATCCTGACTGATGGAAAAATATACAATAGGTATAAGTGGGTGTGCAGAAACTGCATGTATTGAGTCAGCTCAAGTATACTGGTGCTTATTAGCTCCATCTTAATAATTGTCTTTGCAAAGCCACTGGAGCATCTTGGTATTTGTGGCATGAATAGCACTCAGCATGGCTCATATTTTGATAGCTGATAGTTTGCCAAATATATGTGCGTAAGTATTCACATCCATATGAATTATAATCACATTCAGTTTCTGGATGTACATATTTGCATAGAGCTTTTGCCAGTATTATGTAGAACATGGATAACACATATTTCACAAGTTCTTAGAAGATGAAGTTGCTTTATAAGTTTGCACTATTGTACTCTTACACTACAGTAATATTTTCCTTGGTTTGCCATTGTTCTTCTGTATCTCTGCAATGTCATAACTTCAGGTTAGAGCACCCAGTGACTTTGTGATGTGTTTCAGGTATTGTCTGTTACTACTGAACACTTGGAAAAGGTGTCCTAATGTCCAACGCTGAAGATGCTGGAGTACCTTTATAAATATATACACATATAACCAGTGCTAACTGTCAAGTACAGCAGATCTCTGGAATCTTTAGTTTTTTACATCCCCATTGAGCAGCTGATGCTTGGGAAAAGGTAGTGGCTCCGTTTCTTTCTGACTTGTGTGGGTGTCAATCCAGAAGAAACAGAGCTAAGAAATTCTATATAAATCCTCACTGAGCTGCTTGTTTCAAGTAGAAGGTATGTTTGGGGTTTTTATTTGTTTGTTTGTTGCTGTTGTTTGATTTGTGGTTTTTTTTGTTTGGTTGGTTGGTTGGTTTTTTTGTTTATGCTACAGGAATGCTTTATTAAGATAAACATATCCTACAAATCTGGAAAAAAATTAAACATTCTCCACAAAGCAGAGTGTAAAACAGTTGTTTTCCAGAACTTCATCCTTTTATAATGGTTCTCTTTTTTTGCAGGGCTCGGCTCTTTTAAGCTCCCTGCTACAATATCTCAGCTTGTTCTATTTGACGGCTGTTCCCCTGTCATCACTCATTTTCAGTGGGCAAGGGGGAGCAATTGCTGGGCATCAAATCATCATCAAGTAAACCAGCCTTGACACTAGTTAAAAAGGGAGATGGATGGTCAGTTGGCTTCTACAGAAAATATTCTCCTAAGTATCCTAGCAAGGTCCCTTGACACCAGGCTAGAGCTTTTCTTTCTTTCTTGGTTTTGGTTGGTTTTTTGTTTCTCTTTTTTTTTTTTATGAGACTGCAGCAATCACCCATATTTTTTGATGGCAGGTTTTCTCAGGGGAGAAGCACAGAGGTTAGGGGAGGAGACTCTGCATTCAACATTTAAACAGAAGAAATACAAGCTGTGAAGGAAGAACTTCCTTGCACTCACTTCCTGCGCCTGTAGTGAGCAATGAAAACCTCCCCACACTTGTGTAACTTCAGGAACGCCAAATACATTACAGTGTACCTGACATTGCTTAGCTGTCTGTTAGCTCCCTGTCCTGTAACTGGCTTTAAACATATCTTTTAATTCAGAATAAAAAGTTCACAAGTAGCCTGAAAATTAAAATGAAGTATAGAGACTTTTTCCAGCTAAATAATATTAAAGTTCTGGGCCGCTATGGTTCTTTACATGCTTTAGGAGCACTGTGCTCTGCTCTCTAGAGTAAGCTGAGAGTAAGGAAATCACTAAGTTATGAACTTGCTAAAACTTCTCAGTGTTTTTGGCACTTGCATGGAAAGTAACTGTGTGTCAGCTGCCTCCTTCACTCACTCTAGACCCTTCCAGATGCTGCAGATTTTGTTGAAGGCAAAGGTGGCTATACCTGGAAGTGAGTTGTGTGATTAAGACCTAAATCACCAATAATAAAAAAGAAACCCAAGCAACAAAACAAAACAAAAAACTGTATCATTTAGCTTGGAGGAGTTAAGCTTTTTTTTTTCCCCGAAGTCTCCCCATATTAAAAAAAATACTTTCAGGGAAGAAGCTGCCAAAACTTCTTACATCTGAGAAATATACTCAAGATACTTCAGAAATAACTGAATACCCTTTTACTGCTCAGATGACCAGTTATACTGAAGACAGTTTGTACAACTGAACCATAAAGGAGATGATAATGGCTAGACTTAGACTATCGCACAAAATTATAGGGAAAATAACACCACATTTTGCTCATTTGTAGAATGAATAAATAAACTGGAAATAACAAGAGCTTTTATGAAAGTTTTGAAATGATGCAGCTGTTAGAGAAATAGCAAGAGGTATGACTTACTTATAAGGCTTTTGGGTAGTAGGTTTGTATTGCACATTATACTACACTTGGGCCATCTTCGGAGTCTTGCTGTAGTTGTGCAGATACAGGAGACATCATTTGTCTAACACCAGCTGAGGAGATGGCACAAATGTCTTCCTACAGCCTGAATCTTAAAACTAAAATCTACAGATGAACACTTTGTAGTAAAGGACTGTAACTGTGAAGACACTTTTGCTCCTCGAATTGTGTCTGAAAGCCTGACCGAAAAAAAAAAAAAAGCAAAAAAAGAACCCCAAACTTTGTCAGAACTGGAAAAAAACCAGAACAAAAGCATTGTACATGCAGTGATTTTATTTTTTTTTTGAGTAGGATTTTTGGTGCTATCACTATATTATTACTGCAATACAGGAAAAGCAATTTTGATAATAATTTTGCAAGAGTGGTACAGAAGTTCCCAAAAGCATAACCCTTCTCAGATTTATCTGCCTACTGAGCTCTCATTAAAGTCAATGGGAATTTGGAGACTCTCTAATGGAGGAAAAGCCAGTACAAAGCATAAATGTTCAGGCAGTGCTTTGAGGTCCTTACTCCAGCAAAATTCTTATGTAAATCAGTGGAAATTTTGTCTCCGGGGTGGGGAGGGGAGCAGTTGGGGCAGGGAATCAGAAATGCACCTCATTTTGTTTGTAGAGACCAAAACATTTAAAATGCTAAACCTGCAGTCATTGTTTATATGCTCTTACTGTAATAATTTTTAAAAAACCAACACCTACATGGTTATGTAGGGGTCAGTTCTGCAAACCCCTGACATCTCTGGAAGTTTTTGTAAGCTTAAGCAAGCTTTTAGTGCTCAGCAAAGGGGAAGAGAGCTCAGCATTCCCATGCCTGTGCCTCCTGAACACAGCACGGTCGCAGCTGAGGCAGAATGGGGAGCTGAGACCAGCCAGTGACAGCTTGATTGAGGAAGAGGAATAATGTATTTGAGTGCCTTCTGATTTTAATTCACATGATGTTTTTTATTACCCTTAGGGATAAGAGGTACTATTTTAAATTCCTTTTAGCACTATTTATTTAAAACATATTTTACTGGCATATGACCTATGTTTAAACAAGTCATATAATGTAGGGTCCCAGGAGAGTCCTGAGGTTATGGATCCATGGAAAATAAAAATACAGAAGAATATTAATAATTAAGCCACATTTGGGCTTTCAAATATTTCTTAGCATGTTGTCCTGGTTTGAGTGAGAACAGAACTAATTCTGTTCAGTGATTTTACTTTTCAGCTCAGTTCTTTTAATTAACTG